>JAODAL010008922.1:0-114095 GCA_025379985.1 Phyllomedusa bahiana
CAGAGTATTTAGGAGAGATGTAGTTAAAATTGGGAAGGGTGATGGAGCACAGAGTATTTCAGGAGAGGAGCTAGATGATCATGAGAACAAGGTAACATGTGACAGGGTTACAATATAAGAAGGTTCATGGAGCACAGAGTTTTTGATGGGAGGAATGACTTGATCATGAGGACAGGGCTACATGTGACAGGGACAGTGTTACAATATAAAGAGGGAGATGGAGCACAGAGTATTTCAGGAGAGAAGTGAGCTGATCATGGACACTGGGCTACAATGTGAGAAGGGTGGTGGAGCACAGAGTATTTCAGGAGAGACTCAATCATGTGTCAGACTCTTGTAATGAGGACAGGGCTTTATGGGACAGTGTTATAGCATGAGGCACCATATGGAGAAAAATGGCAGAAGGTTCGACCCAGTGATTTATTTATGAGGTTAAATATAAGACCTAAACGATGCAATGAGCGGAGATGACGGTCGGGAGATATGGGCCAGCAGACCCCAGGGATCTGAGTCTAAAACTTAAAATTCCTGGCAAGAAATGATGCTCAGTAAAGATCTCCTCATCTTATTCCAATTAGCGGTCTCCAAACTGTGTTCACAGAGCTAAATATAACCGGGGAGTAGGAGCTGAAGACACAGAGAGGGATGCAGATTGTCCAGGACGAGGACTGCGGTATGTGAAGGAGCAGCACGGGGCACGGGGGTGGGTCAGATACTTTTTATGAACATTTATAGATCTCCTTTGGGGGACATCAGTCTCCTTACAGCCCAACCTTGTGTTCTGATAAGACACTGTCATCCTATGGCCGCCATCAGCGGAAGCTTAGAAGCTTTCTGGATACAGTTACTACATTGAACGGTGCTCGATAAACCTAGTGGTGGCTACAGAGACTGAGATAAAGAGTCACTTCTATCAGACAGAAGAATTTTTGTTAAAACCAATATTCCTGGGGGAAAAAAAAAATAAAATTTTTGAAAGTTTTTTTTATTTTTTTTATTTCAGAAGTCCTATGCAATTAATAAGTACACTTAAAGGGAATGTGTCATCAAAAAATGAGTCATTTTTTAAGTCCCATTTTTATGTTAAACACATTTTTTAGGATTTTTTTTTTTTTTTAATAATTCTTGAGTCTTGCCGTTTTCACTTTGGCCACTAGGACTTGTTTGCACTGCTTTAACAGCAGTCAGAGAGATGCTTTACATACACATAGGAGACTTAAGACTGACTCAGTCCCATTGACTTCTAGTCTTGCTCCGTGACCTGGGAAGAAGTCAGTGTGAAGGGAGAAGGAGAGGGTGAACTGTGACATCTCTTGTGACTGGTGGATCCTGTGTTATCTATTCACACTGGTGTCACCTTTCAGTTTGCCCCTCTTTGTGCTGATAATGAGCAGACAATTGAGAATCTCTCTCTACAGAACAGGAAGTGTCAGACTATTAGGCTTAGTGGCCAAAGTGAAAACTGCAGGACTTAAGAATTATTAAAAAATATTGAAAGTGATATGAAAAATTTAAAAAAAAAATATAACCAAAAATTATTAAAAAATGTTTTTAACATAAAAATTTTAGTTAAACAATAAGTCATTTTTGATGACACATTCTCTTTAAAATGTTATCCTTTCATAGCTGCAATTGTAAAGAGATAAAACTCCTGAATGGCCAGGCAGACTGATCTCATTTTAGGGTCAGTGATGCTTATCTGTGTGCAGTCTCATTTCAAATAGTAGGTAATGAAAGAATGATCGCTCTATGGACTATTGAGAGATAAAGGTTAGACTAGAGCAATGACAACAGCAATACATGGAAGGATAATTGATTTATCTTTTTCTGCACTGGGGAGGTTTCTAGCTTTCCTCAACTCCTGCTGATAACACTTACCTTTCTCAGTTCCTGCTGATAACACTTACACGTCTCAGGCTATAGCCTGGAAGAGAGTCATTATGAAATCCTCGCTACTGTACCTTCAGAGCTTACAGAGGGGAAATTAGAGAGACAAACCAGAAAGTCATGGCCATAGGGAAACTTTAAAAATTATTTAAAAAATTATTAAAAATTATTTTAAAAAATTATAAAAAAAAAAAATAACCACTCAACTGAAAAAAAAAAAAGAAAATAATAACCATACAGTAGTCGCACATAGCTCCTCAAAATGTGAAAAAAAATTTGGGGGATGGTAGCGTCCTTTTAAAAGGAGTTTACGCAAGGTATTAGCACTTTGCTGGCTTCACCTACAAATTATCTTTTAAAAAATGTAATAAAATGAATAAGCACAGAACTTGTAACATAAAAAAAAAAAATGATAAGAAAAATTGGTGCTCTGGGTTTTAATTTAAAGGGGTTGTCCATATTTTTTTTTATTATGTTCACTGTGGTCTGCACAATATTTTTTGATGTGTTATGTTTAGGCATGTGTGTGTTTTTTACATTTATTCATATTATTATGTGTATGGCCATGAGTGATGTTGTTCCATTCAGAACGTCATCCCTTACGTCAGCATACACTACGGAAGCCCCGGCTGGCCTGCTGACTAGTGTGCATGGCCAGTACATAAGTACGTACCTATTCGGCATGTGCGCTACTCAGCAGGGCAGCTGGCGCTTCTATACTCTAGATATAGTAGTGAGCCAATGCATTAGGGGAGGGCGGTGGGCAGCTACACTATAGAAGCGGCGGCCTTCTGACTAGCGTGCATGCGTGCTTATCAGCTGGCGCTTTCTTTGCTATAATAAGGGCTCGTTCACACGGTGTTTTTGGATCAGATTTTGGATCCGTATTGGATTCGAAAATCACATCCAAAAACGCAGCAGAGATCGGATCCTAAACGGATCCAACACATATCTAACATGTATCCAACCTGCAGCTGTGTGTTTGGATGCGTGTTGGATGCAGCAGGATCGCACCCTATAGTTTATTATAGGGCTCCTGCTGCATCTTTCAGACCAAGAATTGACATGTGAATTCTTGGGACGGATCCGAAAGACAGAGTGAGACGCACATCGGTGATCACTCGTGTTTCATAGTAAAATCAATGTAAATCACACTGCTATTTATTAGATACGTGGTTGGGTCCGTTTAGGGTCCAACAGACGGATCCAAACACACATCTAAAACCGTATGTCCACACAGACTCAACACACCGTGTGAACATACCCCAAGGGATGAGGTTCCGAACAGAGCATCATCACTTAGAGTATGTTCACACGGCGTTTTTAGATCCATGTTGGATCCGAAAATCGGATCCAAAAACGCTGCAGCAATCAGATCTAAAACAGATCCAGCATGTCCCCAAACAGGCAGCTGCGTGTTTGGATCCGTGTTGGATGCAGCAGGATCGCACCCTATCATTTTAAAATAGGGCTCCTGCTGCGTCTTTACATGTCAATACAAATTTTTCATGTATCCTAAGTAGCAGAAATGCTTTTCCAAAAATTCCTATGTGCCTTTTGATAGTTTTTAGTGCTAGTTGTGTGCTGCTGATATTGGAATGTGTATGTATGTTACTGACACACCAGTGGGCACCTATGCTCATTTTTTTCAAAAAAGTTTTTGGGATGTGCAAAACCATATATTGTTTCTCTAGACTGGTCGTATGAGGGGAGTGGCCGTTTCCTCGTTGGTTTTTCACACTCCACCCACCTGCACAGGTTTTTAAATCAATGCAGAGCACCTTGTAGCTGGAACCTTCACTCCCTGAAGTGTGGAGGTCTGAACAGGCCCTAAGAGAGGTAACGTTAGTGTAGGTTCCCACCTGTATTGAGGTCCCCTTGCTGATTGGGAGGTGGGCTTAAGCAGTTTTGATCAAAAATGTGAACTAAGAACCTCAAAAATTTAGTAGTAGCAGAAATGCTTTTCCAAAAATTTCTATGTGCCTTTTGATAGTTTTTTTAGTTAAAGGGGTTTTGCCACGATCTAATGTTGACGTGGGATCCTCCAAAATGGGTAATCACTTTTCTAAATATATGTCATTAAAAAAATTGAAGCCTGTGAGATCTACAGCCTGACTAAGATGCCCTTAGTTTCCTGTCAGTTTGCATTAGACATGACCTGGAGCTGCTAGGAGTTCTTTGCACTTCTTATCTGATGGCAGGGAACATGAACGAGCTTTGAAGGGACTGAGGAGAAAAGATCCTGTGTCTTTTGTATAGAGAAATCACTGGTTGTAATGTAATTATCTGAGTAAACATGCAGATGCTCCCTGCTCAGCCCCTCTCCCCCTGTATCAGTTTGTGCTGCCACACCAGAGTGCACCTATGCTCATTTTCTTCAAACAAGTTTTTGGGATGTACAAAACCAAATATTGTTTCATAGTTTCATAGTTTGTAAGGCCGAAAAAAGACAAGACGTCCATCCAGTTCAGCCTGTTGTGCTAAGGTGTTGATCCAGAGGAAGGCAAAAACCCCCAATGAGGTAGAAGCCAATTGTCCTCATTTTAGGGAAAAATTCCTTCCCGACTCCAATCTGGCAATCAGAAAAATCCCTGGATCAATGACCCCTCTCCTGAATCCTAGACACTATAACTTGTTATATTATTACGCTCCAGAAATGCATCTAAACCATTTTTGAACGCCGTTATTGAATTCACCATGACAAGTCCCTCTTGGAGCTAGGAGCTTATCTTCTCTCCTGAGCAGATAAGAGGGAGAAACAAAACGCATATAGCTTCTGCACAATACAGTTATCCCTGTGGATAATGCTTACTCAACTACAGAGACTGAATATCAGGAGCATGCATGGGAGGTGGTGCAATGACATCACAGAGGAGGTACTTGTTTTTTTAAAAAAACAGAAACACAAGGCCCCTTTTTTCAAGCCTCAAGAGGGGAGTATCAGCCTGTTAGGTGAGGGACTTACTTTTTGGCAAAACCCCTTTAGTAGTGTGTTGCTGTTATTGGAATGTGAAAGAACTGACATATATCACATCTTTTTTTTTAGAAACCGGGGTTTTGTTTTTTTTTGTTTTTTAATCCACATTAAACTACAATGCAAATTCCCATGAATAAAAATTGAATGAAGCTACCAAGTGGTTTTCACACGGGTTCCAATGCAGAATCTGTGTGGAAAGTGCATCATATGAACTCCCTCTATAGGTAAATTCACATGATGGATATGGACGCTGATTCTGTATCAGAATCAGCATCCAAATCTGAAAGCGATCCTCCTCACGTTGCTTCTAATGGAATAGCGCACACCACATTGATTTTTCGTTATGAGAATTTACTTTTCCAGCGCTGTAAAAGAACTGAAATATCAATTCCTGAGGCAGATTCTGCGCTGAATCCTCAAATGCAAGGAAGCTGAAAATCTGTCACTGAAATGAGCACCAAATCCACGTCCAAAATCTGCGCTTACTGGAATGGATTTTAGGCATGAATTTCATCCTGATTCAGCAATAAAAAAAATCAACCCGATCCTTACATAAGAATCAAACTTACATGCAAAATACTGCCAGGGTTGGTAAGTGGCACCAAAATCTGTAGACCGCTCCAATACCCATAGATCAGGTCGGGGAGAGTTTGCAAACTTGATCCAAACGTAAGCCACATGGAAGACCTGAAAGAGATAGAAGAGAGCACAAATCTGTTATACCGGATGCCGTATCAATACCAACCTCTTCTAGCATGTCGGCCACAACTCATGCACAACCACTAACGGGTATGACCGCTAACTAGAAACCAACAAACATTTTATACTGGTCCTGTCCTATCAACTGGTTTTGCAATACTGTATTAAAACAATTATATTTCATGCAAAAGTTGTTTGGTAGAAATCACAAAGACCTGAAACTCTTAAAGAGGACCCGAGACATCTCCTGATGCATCTGTTTTGTAAAATCTATTGTTCCCATGAAATAATTCTGGGCTATCTTTCCTTAGATCTTTATCTTGTGTGGTTCCTCTGTTATTCCTCCTGGAAATGTACAGGGTCGGCCATTTCTATGGATACACCTAAATAAAATGGGAATGATTGGTGATATCAACTTCCTGTTTGTGGCACATTAGTATATGGGAGAGGAAAAACTTTTCAAGATGGGTGTTGACCATGGCGGCCATTTTGAAGTCAGCCATTTTGGATTCAACTTTATTTTTTCCAATGGGAAGAGGGTCATGTAACACATCAGACTTATTGAGACTTTCACAAGAAAAACAATCGTGTGCTTTCAATGTAACTTTATTCTTTCATGAGTTTATTCTTTCATGACCACATTTTTTTAAGTGGTCATAAACTTGTAAATAAAGTTATGTTAAAACCAAGCACACCATTGTTTTTCTTGTGAAATTCTCAATAAGTCTGATATGTTACATGACCCTCTTCCCATCGAAAAAAATAAAGTTGGATCCAAAATGGCCGCCATGGTCAACACCCATCTTGAAAAGTTTTCCCCCTCCCATATACTAATGTGCGACAAACAGGAAGTTGATATCACCAACCATTCCCATTTTATTTAGGTGTATCCATAGAAATGGATTACTGAACCTGTCAGCTGGGTGTGACCAATTGGAGGGGTGTGTCCCTACACAGTCTGACATTATCCAATCACTACTGACAGAGTCAGTGTGTGCAGGGACACGCCCTTCTGAAAATTGGAATGGTAACTCCCAGTTGACTGATTCAGTTATACATTTCTAGGAGGAGTAACAGAGGAACAGCACAACAATGACAGAATGATCGCTCTGTTGTTCTCTGGACAGGCCGAGATAAAAATTAGACTAGACCGAGAGGGCAATAATAAGAGCAATACATGAAAGTTTAATGGTTTAATCTTTTTCTACGCTGAGGAGGTCCAGTGTTCTTCAGATTTATCAGGTCCTGCTGATAACACTTACACCTCTCAGGCCATTGTTGGCCTGGAAGAGAATCGTTAAGCAATGCTCATTGCGGGAATATCAGAGGAACAGCACAACACAGAATTATAAGAGAAGATGCACCACAATTGTTTTTTTCATAGGGAACACAAGGATTTACTACAATAGACATCGCAGGAGACGCCATGGGTCCTTTTTAAAGGAAGACTCGAGGCAAAACTGCTGCACTTATAGCTAGGGGGGCGGAGTATCACACTGGGTGTTATGACCCGCCCCCGCAGATCCTGCACTATGCAGTATCAGCTCTTCCTGTAGTGTTCCTTTAAGAGGTTTGTGTATGTTACATTTATGTTCATATCTGGTGCTATTAATGAGACCTACTGTGAATCTAATATCTAAGGGCGCGGCGCTAGCAGACCCCTCGGAAGGAGGGGAGGGGGGGTGTTACCATTGAATAGGATAATAGGATGCATTATTCCGGTTTAATCCTTTTGCTTTCCTTTGGAGATAAGCAACCCTAGATATTTCTGGTGGCTCCTTATCTCCTCACTATTCACATGCATGTTCAACCAAGCAAACTAATGGGCAGAGCAGGGGGGGTGCATTGGGCGAATGCCTACGGGCAGCTTATGGCTTACGGGCTCATACTCGTATTTACCCACATTTCTTTTCATCAGCCTTTCCCAACCGATCGGATAACTGAAGCATGAAATATCAGATCCTCAATACGCTTCCTTGTCTGAATGGACGCATTTAGGAGCCAATTTGCATCCCGTAGACCTGAATGGGATCGGTCAAAGGACCTGCTCCAATGGGGTCGAAAATCTAAAGAACGGCTCTCGTGTGAACCCAGACTTCTAATACCTAGAGGGGTTCTGTCTCAAGAACTGTTCATTTTACCATACTCTCAACGCTATACAAGTTTGCAATTGATACCCAGGGGTGTAACAATTGAGGCTGCAGCTGCACCCAGGACCTGGTGCCCCAGCGGACCCCAAATGCCCCTCTGTTAAAAAAAAAAAGACAATAGCACTATAATTATATAGGTTTTAGTAGATTTGATCCCTCTGTTCCCAAATCAAGATCTGCTCAATCCTGAAAGGTTAAAGTGACACTTCCAAGATTAAGGGGTATTTTTGCTAAAACCAATATTCCTAGAATTTTAATATTATTTTATATTTATATATTTTAAATATTTTTGTTACACTTTTTGGCAGTATTTTTTTTTAAAAAAAAAAAATTTCGGCAGTTCTATGCAACTAAAAATTACAGAAAAGAATCTTGTCCTTTTCTACCTCCTTATTGGCCGGACACACTAATCTCAGTTTATTGTTGCTGCTGCTTATCTGCACTTGTTCTCATTACAAATAGTAGGTAATGACTGAGCGATCGCTCTATTGTTCTCTGGACAGACCTAAATAAAGATTAGACTAGGCCACCAGGGCAATGACAAGAGCAACAAATGAAAGTATAGAATCAGCAGAGTGAACTAATCTCATTTTACTGCTGCTGTAAGGGAAGGAGCTGATCTGATACTAGTACAGGTAGTCCCCGGGTTACGAACGGGATAGGGACTGGAGGTTTGTTTTTTAAGTTGAATTTGTATGTAAGTCGGAAAAGGTATATTATTAAATGTAACTCCAGCACAAGTTTTAGATTTGGATAGTGCAGGGAAGGGTTTTTACATTTGTTTTGCTGTCTGTGCCCCTGTTAAAAAGATATCACCTCATGTGCTGCTGTGGCATGCTGGAACTTGTCTTTCCACAGTTACTATCTACTGTGGAACATGGTACTACAAGTGCCAGCATGCCCCATAAGTCTCTGTTTGTAACTAGGGGACAGATATAAGTCGGAACGGTGTAAGTCGGGGACCACCTGTAATTACAAAATGATCGCTTTGCTGTTCTCTGGGCAGGGTGAGATAAAAATTAGACTAGATAGAGATGGCAATAACAAAGGCAATACGGTGACGGATAGAAGTAGCAGAGTAAACGAATCTCAGTTTACTGCTGCTGTAAGGGAAGGAGCTGCTCTGCAGGGTGGTCTTATTACAAATAGGAGGTAATGACATGGTTGCTGTATTGTCCTTGGAACAGGCCGAAATAAAAATTATACTAGATTGAGAGGGCAATAACAAAAGCAATATAGTGAAATATAGAAGCAGCAGAGTAAACTAATCTCAGTTTACTGCTGCTGTAAGGGAAAGTGCTGATTTGCAAGGTGGTCTCATTACAAACAGTAGGTAATGACATAATGATTGCTCTATCGTCCTCTGGACAGGCGGAGATAATGATTAGACTAGACCGGAAGGGCAATAACAAGAGCAATACATGAAAGAATAATGAGTTCATCTTTTTCTACACTGAGGGGGTCCAGCTTTCTTCAGACTTCTTAGGTCCTGCTGATAACACTTACACCTCTCAGGCCATTGTTGGCTTGGAAGAGAATCGTCAGACAATCCTCACTGCTGTTATCAGAGGTCACGGGGGAATTCGGACACAAACCAGGGAGTCAAGTACACAGTGGAACTTTAAAAAACTATATTAAAAAAACAACCACCCATTAAAATAGAAAAAAAATCGTCTCATATTGCTTGTCAATATGTGACAAAATTTTTGGGGATGATACAGGCCCTTGAAATAAAAAATGGTGGATCCTCATGTTAATAATAATAGTGATAATAATCCGCACACTGCTGCAGTATTAGTACGCCATGTGCCCTCAGAGAGGGGTACGGTTATTTTTGCCTTTTATAAGCTCCATTCTGTGTACAATCTCTTGTAATGCGCAGTCCGTGCTTCTATCATCGCTGCGGTAATTAAATACATGGCGGAGGAGTTATCCCATACACACTCATATGCCAACTTTCCACTATGCCATCTATCAAGCTGCCAAGACGCAGCAGCCCGGGGTGACGCCAGCCTCATCTGACACAGGACTTGCACCGGTGATCCTGCACAGATACAGGGACACGGTAGAGGACAGCGACATTGAGTGTTCTTACTTATTGTGTGGTCAGGAAAACCGTCCTTAAAGGGGAAAAACAAAAAACCTTCATTATGGATTAAAACAAGACTGGCGGCTGCGCTGGTAGCCTCTTAATGCTTAAAGTCCTTCATTACCCCACGAAAATGGCAATTAATACACAAAAAGAAATGAGGACAACTTCCCAGGACTGGGTACAAGTCTCTTACTGGAGTCTGAAGGGGATGTGTCACATGATCTCTCTCTGCCCTGCTGATTGGCTGACAGCACTCTTGAAGGAGGTGGCATAAGTGGCCATTTTCTATGGCTGTTTTTTGATTATTTGCCCATAAAGGGGCTGTTTATTGGGGCCGCAATGTAACGGCACATGTACAACGGCTTAAGCTCCCGAAGACAATGAAAGACTTGTTGGCTACATTGTGGTCCAGCCCCAAAAACACGAAAATGTGTGACTAGTTACTACAGCTCCATACAGACGGCCATGTTGCTGTGAGTCTCCGACCCACAGATACAAATACCTGACTGGTTACCATGGCTTCATACAGGCGGCCATGTTGTGAAGGGTCTCCTGCCCCATAGACATGTGAATATCAGATTAGTTACTATGTCTACACACAGACGGCCATGTTGTTGTGGGTCTCCAGCCCCATAGACACATAAATGTTTGATTGGTTACTGTGGCTCTATACAGATGACCATGTTGTTGTGATTCTCCTGCACCATAGACAGATGAACGTCTTATTGGTTACTATGGCTCCACACAGGCGGCCATGTTGTTGTGAGTCTCCAGCCCCATAGACAGATGGACATCTTATTAATTACTATGACTCCACACAGACGGCCATGTTGATGTGATTCTCCTGCTCTATAGACAGATGAACATCTTATTGGTTACTATGTCTCCATACAGACAGCCATGTTGTTGTGAGTCTCCTGCCCCATAGACATGTGAATATCAGATTAGTTACTATGGCTCCACACAGGCGGCCATGTTGTTGTGATTTTCCTGCCCAATAGACAGATGAATGTCTTATTGGTTACTATGGCTCCATACAGACGGCCATGTTGTTGTGATTCTCCTACTTTGTAGACAGATGAATGTCTTATTGGTTACTATGGCTCCATACTGATGGCCCTATTGTTGTGATTCTCCTGCCCCATAGACAGATGAATGTCTTATTGGTTACTATGACTCCACACAAGCGGCCATTTTGTTGTAATTCTCCTGCTCTATAGACTGATCAACGTCTTATTGGTTACTATGGCTCCAGACAGCCATGTTGTTGTGAGTCTCCTGCCCCATAGACATGTGAATATCAGATTAGTTACTATGGCTCCACACAGGCGGCCATGTTGTTCTGATTTTCCTGCCCCATAGACAGATGAATGTCTTATTGGTTACTATGGCTCCATACAGACGGCCATGTTGTTGTGAGTCTCCTGCTCTATAGACAGATGAACGTCTTATTGGTTACTATGGCTCCATACTGATGGCCCTATTGTTGTAATTCTCCTGCTCTATAGACAGATGAACGTCTTATTGGTTACTATGGCTCCACACAGGCGGCCATGTTGCTGTAATTCTCCTGCTCTATAGACTGATGAACGTCTTATTGGTTACTATGGCTCCAAACAGGCGGCCATGTTGTTGTGATTCTCCTGCTCTATAGACAGATGAACGTCTTATTGGTTACTGTGGCTCCATACAGGCGGCCATGTTGTTGTGAGTCTCCTGCTCTATAGACAGATGAACGTCTTATTGGTTACTATGGCTCCAAACAGGCGGCCATGTTGTTGTGATTCTCCTGCTCTATAGACAGATGAACGTCTTATTGGTTATTATGGCTACATACAGTCGGCCATGTTGTTGTGAGTCTCCTGCTCTATAGACAGATGAACGTCTTATTGGTTACTATGGCTCTAAACAGGCGGCCATGTTGTTGTGACTCTCCTGCCCCACAGATATCTGAATGTCTGATTGGTTACCATGGCTACATACAGTCAGCCATGTTGCTTCTGTCTCCCTGACCACATGTCCAACTAGACCAGTGGTCTGCAAATTGCGGCCCTCCAGCAGTTGGGAAACTACAACTACCCACATGCCCACAGATACAGATACTATAAATGCTTGATGGTAGTTGTAGTTTCCCAACAGCTGGAAAGCCGCACTTTGCAGACCACTGAACTAGACAATTACATTTAATATACCAAACACTGACCACAAGTAATCAGAGGGGGAATTTTCTAGAATAATTTGGATATTTTTGTACATAGAAACATAAATATTTGGATAGCGCTCAGGTCTACGTTCACAGAGACCACGCACATTCCTGGACAGGGCACAAGGGAGTTACAATGGGGGAGCCTGGAAAATAACCCCGCTCTATTTCTAGACCGTCACTATAGAGAGAGCCACATTACGACTCCATGTAAGAAGCCATAAAAGGAGAGACCA
This sequence comes from Phyllomedusa bahiana, assembly GCA_025379985.1. Classification (NCBI taxonomy): domain Eukaryota; kingdom Metazoa; phylum Chordata; class Amphibia; order Anura; family Hylidae; genus Phyllomedusa; species Phyllomedusa bahiana. Next base: position 12,245 of record JAODAL010008922.1, read on the forward strand.
TCCCGACAAGGAGCATCCTGAAGAAATCTGCTCCTGGGATTACAGATCCGCTCAGAGCATGTGGGAGGACTACAAGTCCCAGCAGAGTACAATACCTGGCACAATATGATAATCAAAGTGAAGAAACCACAGGAGGCTATATTCTTTGGCTTGGTTCACACGGCATCCTTTTGTGCACTTTTTGATGCTTTTTACGTGATTTTACGTCAAAATGCATGCAAAAAACATAGCATTAGGGTCCCAGAGACTTAAATGGGAAACAGTGCACTTCAGGCACAGCTGCAGTTTTTGTGCACCGTTTTTAAGGGCTTATTCACGCGGCGTTTATGGATCCAATTTTGAATCCGTGTTGGATCCGAAAATCGCATCCAAAAACGCAGCGTCGATCTGATCCTAAACGGATCCAACATGCAGCTGCGTGTTTGGCTGCAGCAGGATCACACCCTATAGTTTATTATAGGGCTCCTGCTGCGTCTTTCGAACTAAGAATTGACATGTCAATTCTTGGGATAAATCTGAAGAATTAAATGAAACACACATCGGCGATCACTCGTGTGAACGCCGATGTGTGTTTCATGTTAAAAGCAATGTAAAATCACGCTGCTATTTATTAGATACGTGTTTGGGTCCGTTTAGGGTCCGACAGATGGATCCAAACACACAGCTAAAAGCGTATGTTCACACGGAACCAGCACGGCGTGTGAACATACCCTAAGCATTACGTGCTTCCAAAAAACGAAAGTGCAAGACCATTATCAGCAGGTAAACACGGCAAACGACGCATCAAACAATGAAATTCCCTGTAATGAAAAAAACCCACAGAAAAATATGCCAGAAAAAACGCATCAAAGGAAAACACGTGAAAAACACAATTACAAGTGTGCGTTTCTTTAGATAAATAAGCGATGATTTCACTGCAAAAAAAAAAAAAAAGTCATGTGAAGGTTCACACATACTTCTGAGGAAGCGCCGGTTCAGGCGTGAAACGCGTAAAGGGTGTTTTATGGTGTGAAGGTTTGCACTCTTTTTATGAACAATTTTTATTAACAATAAAAACCTTTATTTTAATACACCACTTCACCATCTCAATTGAGGTTCTTTTGCAACATGTGCTGGGGTGACATTTTTATCCATGCTTGGTTCTGCCGTTTACGCCCGCTGCCGGCATTAGCAGCTTCGGAGAAGGAGACCCACAGCTGCCGTTCCGAGGCTCGGAAGGAGAGCCCTATATGCGCTTATGAGAGTTGTCCAGGCATCCTCAAACTGCGGCCCTCCAGCTGTTGGGAAACTACAACTCCCATCATGCATTTAGATAATCTATAACAGTGGGAATGATGGGAGTTGTAGTTTCCCAACAGCTGGAGGGCCGCAGTTTGAGGATGCCTGCGTCTAGACTATCAGCACAACTCTAGAAGGTTAGCAGACCTGTCCTTTGTGATTTCTACACTGTGTATTACGTACATTCACGATAGAGCGCCCTCTCTGCTGTTTTTCTTTTGTCTTTTTTTGCACGCAGTTTGACGCATGATTGTTAAAACAACGCAAATTTTGCGTGCAAAAAGAAGCCATGTAAACCCAGCCTTAGAGGATATGTTCCCCTTCGCACCCCTTTGGTTTCAGTGACCTCATTAAAATTGGTGCTATTTTAATGACCCATCGGCTACCCCCCTTGCTCAAAAGCTAGCCAATTGAGACCCTTACAGTCTAAAGAAGAGCCAAGTGTATCATATCAGGAGGCGTTCGCTACTGGGCCCTTATAAAGAAGGCATATGTTAAAAATGGCCACCATTTAGCTTCCTCGGGGGCTGCCACCCAGCTTCTCCATACTACTGAATGACAAAGCTGCCCAGTTATACTGCATGTTTATGGAAAGGTGCCATTCAGGGTCAGGCACAGACAGGTATCCCACCAGTTTGGTTGCCAACCAGCTTTTTTTTACGTATTCAAAAAAAAATGTAATCTATTATGTAAGGTGCCAGCAGGAGCCCGGTGGGGAGAGTCACACTTTTTGCAAATCATTCATTTATTCTGGCATTGATGTCCAGGCTGGAATGTGAACTCTGATACCAGACATTCATACCTGACTGGCTCTCCTTCACCAAGAGGCCTGACGGCAGCCAAGAGCTTTCACCTTTTTAAATAATGAGGGGCAACAGAAGAAGGCAAAGCCACCAATGGTCTAAACTCATCTGCGGAAAAGAGGGGCAGCTGAGCCGTGTATCCAAGCTTGGCATGTATGATACTGTCTGGTGTATTTAAACCTGACATGTGCGATACCGCCTGGTGTATCTAAGTATGTCACGTGTGATACAGTCTTGTGTATCTAAGCCTGGCATGTGTGAGACCATCTGCTATGTCTAAGCCTGACATGTGTGATACTGTCTATTGAGCATCCGTATCTTAAAGGGGTTGTCTCATTACAGGGATTGCTTTTTATGTTAAAGATCTTGCAAAAGCAAGTCACTTTGCAATATGTGTCCATTACCAGTGTCCTACCTATTCTGAGATATCCCCTCTTGTATGGGCTGCATCAGCTCCTCAGGTCGCTATAGCTACAGACCTGTTTGATCTCTCCTGATAGGCTGCCAGCACTGGTTGCTATAGCTACAGACCTGTTTGATCTCTCCTGATAAGCTGCCAGCACTGGTTGCTATAGCTACAGACCTGTTTGAGATATCATGATAGGCAGCCAGCGCTGATTTCTATAGCTTCAGACATGGCTTCTACTGCAGCCTAGTGGAAGCCAGTAAACACGCCCCTAAATTCAAGGTGAAACCAAGAAAACAGGACTGAGGTGACATGAATCAATGTAGTGAGACAACCCCTTTCATCTAACATTTTCAATTCAGTTTGCTGTGCCGTGTACCTAAGCCTGGCATGTGTGATACTGTCTGGTGTATTTAAGCATGTCACGTGTGATACAGTCTCGTGTATCTAAGCCTGACATGTGTGAGACCGTCTGGTGTATCTAAGAATGTTACGTGGGATACAGTCTTGTGTATCTAAGTCTGTCATGTGTGATACTGTCTGCTGTATCTAAGCCTGGAATGCGTGATACTATTTGCTGTATTTAAGCCTGGCATGTGTGATACTGTCTGGTATATTTAAGCCTGGCATGTGTGATACTAGAGACTTTATTGTTATAGCTTAAAAGCTGGATACATACTGCACTCGGCAACAAAGCAACAGACCCCCGGTGAATAGCAACAGACGCGTTTCGAGTCCGCCGACTCTTGCTCACTGTTGTGCATTTGTGGGTTACCAAACTCGGATTAGTGTTTGGGTGGATAAATATCTCCAACCCATAGTCTATAATGTACCTGGTTACATTAAGGACACTAAATCCCTATTAAAGACCCTAAAGGATAAGAGATGGCAGGAACAATACACTTGGGTCACATGTGACGGGGTGGGACTATACTCCTGCATACCCCATGACGTCGCACTAATAGCCCTCACTTTCTTCCTCAAACAACATAGTGATTATCACAACAATTTCCAGGACTTTATTCTTATGGCAGTAGAATATCTCCTTAAAAAATAACTACTTCAAGTTCGAGAATAATTTCTACTTACAATTAGAAGGAGCTCCTATGGGGGCTACCTTTTCTCCCTCCCTGGCCAACATCACTATGGCCTGGTGGGAACACCATGCCATTCACAATGATTGCAATCCATTTACTGATTGCATAGTGTGGTATGGCCGTTACATCGACGACCTCTTGTTCATTTGGGGTCGCGATGTGACGCTCATATCACAGTTTTTGGAATACATCAACTCTAACGTTTTCAACTTGCGATTTACTGGGGTTTGGAATTCCAATGGGGTCCCTTTTTTGGATGTATATTTAACAGGACATAAAGGTAGGGGGAAAATCCTGTCCAGTTTGTATCGCAAACCAAATTCAGGTAACGCCATCCTCAGAGCAAATAGTAACCATGCAGCCAGTACAATCAAAGCCATCCCATATGGGGAAATGATAAGGGCTAGGAGAATTTGCTCTGAGGAGGAAGATTTTGTAGTAGCGAAAGAGAAGATAGCCCAAAGGCTCTTGCAGAGGGGATACAAGAGAAAAGATATTGACAGGGCTTCCTGCAGAATTAAGCAGGTAACGCAGGAACAACTGTTAGATACATCATATAAAAAACAACGGCAGGATAGTAAAATTACTTTTGCTACAAAATTTAGTAGGAATTACAGCCAGATAAAAAGTATTTTTAAGAAAAATTTGGGTATCCTCAGACAGGACAATGCCCTGTCCAAAATTTTGGATGAAGGAGTTCGTGTTACTTCCAGAAGGGGTCAAACCCTAGGAAATATTCTAGCTCCCAGTGTACACATTAGCCATCAAACAAAGAGGTAAAATTTGGTTATCCCAAAAGGTTTTTTTTAAATGTGGCGTGTGCAAGATGGCAAGGAAAACAACAGAATTTGCAGATGGGACTCAACAACAAAAGTATAAAATCAGTCATTTTGTAAATTGTGATAGTCACCACTGCATCTACGTTATAGAATGCACCCAATGTAACAAAAAGTATGTGGGTAACACCATCAGAAAAAACAAAAACACGTATAATGGAGCACATAAATATAATTAAAAAACAAAAGCCTCAGATGTCAGGGGCACCAAACATTTCCTGGAATGTCAAACCCGGGGGATATATTCAAGTTTTGAATTCTATTGATAGATAAGGTGCTATATCCTACAGAGGTGGGAGCTGGACAAAGATGCTGAGACAAAGGGAGGCTGAATGGATTTTTAGGTTGGGTACCAGAAGACCCGACAGCCTAAATTACCGCACATATATGCTATACATATATTAGCTAACTTATTGGCTTTATTATATTATATAGATCTATTTATAGTGATTTTTTAAAAACTAAAAAAAATATATGCATTACCATTTACTATGTTAAATGTAAAAAGGTAGACAGGAACAGGTGTTTTTGTTTGTTTTTTTAATAACTATATCTGTGCAGGGGTGGTATTTTTCTCCATTCAATATCACATGACTGCTTTCCTTTGTGGTGATTGGGTTTTATTGGTGTTTTTAAATGAGTTTGGTAACCCACAAATGCACAACAGTGAGCAAGAGTCGGCGGACTCGAAACGCGTCTGTTGCTATTCACCGGGGGGTCTGTTGCTTTGTTGCCCAGTGCAGTATGTATCCAGCTTTTAAGCTATAACAATAAAGTCTCTATTTTTACTCACGGACTTTGGTATTCGTAACGGCGTTGTATTTCCTACACATCACCGGATATCCTTTTCCTTGCTTATTGCATTGCCGCGAGGCCGGCGGTTTGGTCTGGAGTTGGAAGGGACGGAGTGCAGATCCGCGCCAAATTCAAAGGGAAAACTTAGCCTTGGACACAGGTAACTTACCTTTGCTTTTTGCTTATTGCAATGTGTGATACTGTCTGGTGTATCTAAACCTTGACATGTACTAAATGACAAAAAAGGTCGAAAAATCGGGTGCTCCTAGTGTAAATCATATGGTAAGTGAGAAATTCAAGGGTTATTATCGCACTAACCTGTTCCTGTTGCGCAATGGTGGAGGCGCAACTCTCCTCAGGCCTGTAATGTATAGTCACAGCAGCCGCCTCGCTCCCCTGGCTTCTGGAGATGCCGCGTGGTGGGGAGATATCGATTAGTAGGTTATTTCACCACTTAATTAAAGTGTGAGTAAAAAAGGAGGAACATAAGGCGCTACACTGAGGATTATAACATAAAACTGGACAATTTAGTGTAGCATAAAGACAAGGCAGACTACGCATTTCACACTATATAAGCGCTTCATTGGATCAAATTTTAGGTTATAAGCCCAGTCTAGCACCTTATGTTCCTCCCTTTCTACTCACACTTTAAGTGGTGAAATAACCTACTAAACCCGACATGTGCGATACTTTTATTTTTTATCTAACCCTGGCATGTGTGATACTGTCTCCTAAGCAGCTGTATCTTAACCTAACATTTTCAATCCAGTCTGCTGAGCTGTGTATCTAAGCCTCACATGTGTGATACATTCTGCTGAGGTGGTGTATCTAAAGCTTTCAACCCACTTGTAATTTATATCTTCTGTTTCTTATATTGTAGAGGGATCTTTGGTTATTTTCCAGGGCTTAGGGGTTACTATTATATCTTTCTGTCAATAGCTATGCCCCTGATATTGAGTACTGAGCTGTGTATCTAAGCCTATTATGTGCAATAATATCTGCTGCAGCAATGTATTTTATTTAGGATGTCATGCTATGTATTTAAACCCATAATATGTGATACCATATGCTGGTCTGCTGTATCTAAGCCTAATATGTGAGATATTATATGTTGATCTGCTGTATCTAAGCCTATCATGAGTGATACCATATGCTGATCTGCTGTATCTAAGCCTAGCATGAGTGATACCATATGCTGATCAGACGTATCTAATCCTACCATGTGTGATACCATATGCTGATCTGCTGTATCTGAGCCTATCATGTGTGAAACCATATGCTGATCTGCTGTATCTGAGCCTATCATGTGTGAAACCATATGCTGATCTGCTGTATCTGAGCCTATCATGTGTGAAACCATATGCTGATCTGCTGTATCTGAGCCTATCATGTGTTATACCACATGCTGATCTGCTGTATCTGAGCCTGTCAGGTGTGATACCATATGCTGATCTGCACTATCTGAGCCTGTCAGCTGTGATACCATATGCTGATCTGCTGTATCTGAGCCCGTCAGGTGTGATACCATAGGCTGATCTGCTGTATCTGAGCCCATCAGGTGTGATACCACATGCTGATCTGCTGTATCTGAGCCTATTAGATATGATAGCACATTCTGATCTGCTGTATCCGAGCCTGTCGGGTGTGATACCACATGCTGATCTGCTGTATCTGAGCCCATCAGGTGTGATACCACATGCTGATCTGCTGTATCTGAGCCTATTAGATGTGATAGCACATTCTGATCTGCTGTATCCGAGCCTGTCGGGTGTGATACCACATGCTGATCTGCTGTAATCTGAGCCTATTAGATGTGATAGCACATTCTGATCTGCTGTATCCGAGCCTGTCGGGTGTGATACCACATGCTGATCTGCTGTATCTGAGCCTGTCAGGTGTGATACCATATGCTGATCTGCACTATCTGAGCCTGTCAGCTGTGATACCATATGCTGATCTGCACTATCTGAGCCTGTCAGCTGTGATACCATATGCTGATCTGCTGTATCTGAGCCCGTCAGGTGTGATACCATAGGCTGATCTGCTGTATCTGAGCCCATCAGGTGTGATACCACATGCTGATCTGCTGTATCTGAGCCTATTAGATGTGATAGCACATTCTGATCTGCTGTATCCGAGCCTGTCGGGTGTGATACCACATGCTGATCTGCTGTATCTGAGCCCATCAGGTGTGATACCACATGCTGATCTGCTGTATCTGAGCCTATTAGATGTGATAGCACATTCTGATCTGCTGCATCCGAGCCTGTCAGGTGTGATACCACATGCTGATCTGCTGTATCTGAGCCTATTAGATGTGATAGCACATTCTGATCTGCTGTATCTGAGCCCATCAGGTGTGATACCACATGCTGATCTGCTGTATCTGAGCCTATCATGTGTTATACCACATGCTGATCTGCACTATCTGAGCCTGTCAGCTGTGATACCATATGCTGATCTGCACTATCTGAGCCTGTCAGCTGTGATACCATATGCTGATCTGCTGTATCTGAGCCCGTCAGGTGTGATACCATAGGCTGATCTGCTGTATCTGAGCCCATCAGGTGTGATACCACATGCTGATCTGCTGTATCTGAGCCTATTAGATGTGATAGCACATTCTGATCTGCTGTATCCGAGCCTGTCGGGTGTGATACCACATGCTGATCTGCTGTATCTGAGCCCATCAGGTGTGATACCACATGCTGATCTGCTGTATCTGAGCCTATTAGATGTGATAGCACATTCTGATCTGCTGTATCCGAGCCTGTCGGGTGTGATTTCCACATGCTAAATCTGCTGTATCTGAGCCTATTAGATGTGATAGCACATTCTGATCTGCTGTATCTGAGCCCATCAGGGTGATACCACATGCTGATTCTGCTGAAATCTGAGCCTATTAGATGTGATAGCACATTCTGATCTGCTGTATCCGAGCCTGTCAGGTGTGATACCACATGCTGATCATTAGCGGCTGCAGTCTTGTCCCAGGTCATGTTACGCTATCCTATAGCTGCAAGCTGTGGTTGATTTCTCCACCGCTGCTGCAGTTTTAAGCCTCGTTCACACTGTAATTCCTTTTTTTTTTTTATGTTTAAAAACGTCTAAAAAATTCTTCCTATTTTTTTTTGTGTAATTTAGTGTCATCTGACTGCAATATTTCTTCCAATAAAATAAAGTTCCCCCAAATGTCATGAAAACCTAACATTTCTCAGCAGCACTTGGTAAAAAAAAATATTTATAGAAAAAAAACTCTTTAATGCAGGACCAAGACCTTAAAAAAGCAGCCACCGAAGAGCACCCCGGAGCCGTCCAGCCACAGTCACACATTGTGCCCAAAATAACGGACGCTGAGGTCATATCATTTCCCAAAGCTGCAATCCGCCCACAACCTTGTGGAACGGGAACTCCCGACATTTCCACTCAAGTGAAGAAACACAATGGGGGAGATTTATTAAAAACCAAGGCAAGGGGGGAAAGCGGAGCAGTTGCCCCCGGCAAGCAATGAGCTCGCTGCTTTCATGCCCTTTGCATTGGTTGATATGGGCAAATGCTCCATTTTTTTTTCCTTGCATGAGTTTTGATGACTGTGAAAAGTTTAGGAAGTGTTCACATGATGCAGTTAGATCAGGTTTTTCACAAAAATTCCATTCTAAATAGGTGTCCTCATAGCCTCATATTTACTCCTGCCACGTTCTCCTCCTACCCCGCCTGTGTCCTGGCGTGGCTAAACTGGAGAAACTAATCTGTACTTCACAGCCAACCACGCTGTGCCCATCATGACGTCACAACAGCACCCGCATAGAGGGCGGCACAGCTGCCTCCAGCAGACCCATCTGTCCGCCACACTCAGACCACCTCTAGGATTTGGCAGCAAGTGCGCTGTACTAAAAAAATAAATTGTACATTATACCCATGTGCAGCCGCCTTTGGGGCCGGGGGTTAAGGTGGGTCGATTTAGGTGCAATAGTATTGTCAGTTTTGTAGGGTAAAATCAAGTTGGTGGCCTTCTGCTATTTAACGCTGCTATGTGGGTTCTATATGGCGCCATTATTTATCCTGTTGATTAAAAGGGTGATCGCACCATAGACTATCGATAAGGTATGACATCAAAGTCTGATAGGTAACACCTCCGGTACCCGCATCTATCTCGAGAATGGAACCCCAAAAGTGTGGGCTCAGAATGGACAGCCGGTCACTCTGTTCTATGGGAGTTGTGAGCACGGCTGAACACAGAGATCGCCTGTACCCGAAACTCCTATAGAACAGAATGGAGAACACAGCGCTCCCCTGTACTTGGAACCCCTATAGAACATAATGGAGAACACAGCGCTCCCCTGTACTGGGAACTACTATAGAACAGAATGGAGAAAAACAGTGCTCCCCTGTACTGGAAACTCTCATAGAACAAATGGAGAACACAGCGCTCCCATGTAAATGGGAAACTCCCATAGAACAGAAAAGGAGAACACAGCGCTCCCCTGTACTGGGAACTCCCATAGAATAGAATGGAGAGTACAGCGCTCCTGCACTGGGAGAACTTTCCCATTTGAACAAGAATGGATAACACGCGCTCCCCTGTACTGGGAAACTCCTATAGAAAAGAATGGAGAACAAGCGCTTCCCTGTACTGGGAACTCCCATAGAACAGAATGGAGAACACAGCGCTCCCCTGTACTGAGAACTCCCATAGAACAGATTGGAGAACACAGTGCTCCCTGTACTGGGAACTCCCATAGAACAGAATGGAGAAAACACAGCGCTCCCCTGTACTGGGAACTCCGATAGAACAGAATGGATAAAACAGCGATTCAGTGTACTGGGAACTCCCATATAACAGAATGGAGAACACAGCGCTCCTGTACTGGGAAATCCCATAGAACAGAATGGAGAACACATCTCTCCTCTGTACTGTGAACTCCCAAAGAACATAATGGAGAATACAGCACTCCCCTGTCCGGGGAACCCCATTAGAACAGTTTGCAGAGCACAGCGCTCCCTGTACTGGGAACTCCCATAGAACAGAATGGAGAACACAGCGCTCCCATGTACTGGGAACTCCCATAGAACAGAATGGAGAACACAGCGCTCCCCTGTACTGGGAACACCCCATAGAACAGAATGGAGAACACAGCACTCCCTGTACTGGGAACTTCCAATAGGACAGAATGGAGAACAACGCGCTCCTGTACTGGGAACTCCCATAGAACAGAATGGAGAACACAGTGCTCCCCTGTACTGGGAACTTCCATAGACCAGAATGGAGAACACAGCGCTCCCCTGTACCGGGAACTCCCATAGAACAGAATGGAGAACACAGTGCTCCCCTGTACTGGGAACTCCCATAGAACAGAATGGAGAACACAGCGCTCCCCTGTACCGGGAACTCCCATAGACCAGAATGGCGAACATGCCAAGCGTGTCCGGATCTGAACACCTTCAGAGGCCCGTTCCTGAGATAGGTGCAGAGTCCAGAGGAAACACCCCATCAATATTAGTTATGCAGGTTTTTCAGTTTACTGTCTTTAAAGGGATGTTCCATTTTTTACAATATGCCTGTCAGCCAGACGGGAGGTTATAAAATAAAGTAATTGCACCATTTGAACTCACTTCATTCCAGCGCCGCTGCTCCCGGGTGAATATTGTTCGCGTAACCCTTCTATGATTCACAGGCCGCAGCTGTCTCTTCATTAATACATGGCACGTGACCACCAAGGCCTTGGACTGGCTGCGGCATGCAAGTACTGGTCGAGAGGTTATCACCAGGCGTACTGGGTCCGGTGACGACGCTGCAACGGAGCTGGTTTAAAAGTTGCCTACGCACAACTCTCCATTCTGTTCTATGGGAGTTCCCAGTACAGGAGAGCGCGGTGTTCTCCATTATCTTCTATGGGAGTTCCAGTACAGGGGAGCGCTGCGTTCTCCATTCTGTTCTATGGGAGTTCCCAGTACAGGAGAGCGCGGTGTTCTCCATTATCTTCTATGGGAGTTCCCAGTACAGGGGAGCGCTGTGTTCTCCATTCTGTTCTATGGGAGTTCCCAGTACAGGGAGCGCTGTGTTCTCCATTTTTTTCTATGGGAGTTCCCAGTACAGGGGAGCACTGTGTTCTCCATTTTCCTCTATGGGACTTCCCAATACAGGGGAGCGCTGTGCTCTCCATTCTGTTTTATGGGAGTTCCCAGTACAGGGGAGCGCTGTGTTCTCCATTCTGTTCTATGGGAGTTCAAAGTACAGGGGAGCGCTGTGTTCTCCATTCTGTTCTATGGGAGTTCCCAGTACAGGGGAGCGCTGTGTTCTCCATTCTGTTCTATGGGAGTTCCCAGTTCAGGGGAGCGCTGTGTTCTCCATTCTGTTCTATGGGAGTTCCCAGTACAGGGGAGCGCTGTGTTCTCCATTCTGTTCTATGGGAGTTCCCAGTACAAGGGAGCGCTGTGTTCATCATTCTGCTCTATGGGAGTTTCCAGTACATTGGAGCGCTGTTTTCTCCATTCTATTCTCGGGGTTTTCCCAGTACAGGGGAGCGCTGTGTCCTCCATTCTGTTCTATGGGAGTTCCCAGTACAGGGGAGCGCTGTGTTCTCCATTCTGTTCTATGTGAGTTCCCACTACAGGATAGCACTGTGTTCAGCCGTAATCAGAACTCCCATAGAACAGAATGGAGAGTCATGTGGAAGCACCTTTAGGTCTGGGTGTGAACACAGGAGTTTCTATTCACCAAAAGCAAGCAGATATACTTGAAAGAGTTGAGGAATGAAGACAGAAAATCTATTACGGTAGTTGAAAAAGTTTTCGCTAAACAATAACCATATAGGGCTACATTCGTCTTTTAAATTGAAAAATCCTTTACACCTAAAAAAATTTCCAAAAATCCCACGCAATTCTCTCTCGTAATAGGGGATTTTTTTTATTTTTTTTGGGGCGGGGGAGACAGTTCAGCTTTATTTGTGTGTATTCTGGAGCTGATCCTATGAATGTTCTGCCCAGGTGGTTGGATTATGAATTCTGTCCTGAGCTCCCTATCTCTCCCTGCGCTGCCCTCCCTTCCTCGGTGCCCACTTGATGCAGTCAGCAGTGCCAGCGCTCTGCCCCCCCTCCTCGCTTCTCTTTGTCTCGCACTTGTTCCCAGAGCCCCCCCCCCCCCTCCCGCCTCCCCCCCCCAGTGCCCTTTCTCCAGTCTGTTGTGCACTTGTTGCTGCCTCTGACACTGCCTCACTGTTCTGCTCCCCGGGGCCGTGGACAACACGCCCTGCAGATCGCCCGTCTGCTGATGGCGGCGATGCCATGGAAAGTGTTAATACAGTCAATGACAAATGCTCGGATTATTCCTATTCCAGCCGCGCTCCGACTATGGAAAACCGGGGAGAAAAGCGTGCCTGTTGTGTGCGGGGCTGCGGCTGCACAGGTGGTGGGGCTGCGTACTGGAAACACCAACAGAGGCGGCAAAAGGGGCGACCTAAGCCCCAAATACCCCATTACGGTGAATTATTAGCTCATCCTTCAAAACGCTAATGACATGTTGCCTAAGGAGTCATGTCAGCGAGGCAGTGCCTAAAAAAATTCAGACCAATGACAAGCAACCGGCATGGGCGTAGCTATAGGGGGTGCAGAGGTAGCAACCGCTACTGGGCCCTGCAGCCTGAGGGGCCCAAATGCCCTCCTGCCACATAAGAAGGTACCAGCATTGTAATCGGCACATGGCAGCTGGGGGGCCCATTTCACTTTTTGCACTAGGGCCCAGGAGCTTCAAGTTACGCCTCTGGGCATGGGTGACGACCCTAGATCTCTAAATGCCTCTTTACTTATTCTGAATTTCATTCCCATCATGCCTCAGGGCTGCAGCACAATTTCCTATTCCATTTACCCCAGAGGGGGCTTTGTCTCGTGCTCGTCGCCCCCTATTGACAGATCATTGGGAGCGAGGCATGGGAAGTGACGAGTACATTTCTAGTTTTGGGAAGCGGTTGTTACTTTTTAAGCCCATTGCCTGTAATATGCACTAGGATAAGCACACACTAAACACTGCGGGCCTTATGGATGAAAACTAGCAGTAAGACTGTCTTTGTTGCCCATAGCAACCAATCAGAGCCGATAGCAACCAATCAGAGCCCATAGCAATCAATCAGAGCCCATAGTAACCAATTGGAGCCCATAGGAACCGAATAAAGAACACAGTGCTCCCCTGTACTGGAAACTCCCATAGAGCAGACTGGAGAACATAGCGCTCCCCTGTACTGGGAACTCCCATAGAACAGAATGGAGAACACGACGCTCACCTGTACTGGGAACTCCCATAGAACAGAATGGAGAACACGACGCTCCCCTGTACTGGGATCTCCCATAGAACAGAAGAACAGAATGGAGAACAAGGCGTTCCCCTGTACTGGGAACTCCCATAGGACCGAATGGAGAACACAGTGCTCCCCTGTACTGGGAACTCCCATAGAACAGAATGGAGAACACAGTGCTCCCCTGTACTGGAAACTCCCATAGAACAGAATGGAGAACACAGTGCTCCCCTGTACTGGGAACTCCCATAGAACAGAATGGAGAACACAGCGCTCCCCTGTACTGGGAACTCCCATAGAACAGAATGGAGAACACGACGCTCCCCTGTACTGGGATCTCCCATAGAACAGAAGAACAGAATGGAGAACAAGGCGTTCCCCTGTACTGGGAAATCTCATAGAACAGAATGGAGAACACAGTGCTCCACTGTACTGGAAACTCTCATAGAGCAGAATGGAGAGAATACAGCGCTCCCCTGTACTGGGAACTCCCATAGAACAGAATGGAGAACACAGCACTCCCCTGTACTGGGAACTCCCATAGACCAAAATAGAGAACACAGCACTCCCCTGTACTGGGAACTCCCATAGAACAGAATGGAGAGAATACAGCCGTCCCCTGTACTGGGAACTCCCATAGAGGAGAATGGAGAACACAGCACTCCACTGTACTGGGAACTACCATAGAACAGAATGGAGAACACAGCACTCCACTGTACTGGGAACTACCATAGAACAGAATGGAGAACACAGCACTCCCCTGTAATGGTAACACCCATAGAACAGAATCGAGAGAACACAGCGCTCCCCTGTACTGGGAACTCCCATAAAACAGAATGGAGAACCCAGCGCTCCCCTGTACTGGGAACTCCCATAGAACAGAATGGAGAACACAGCGCTCCCCTGTACTGGGAACTCCCATAGAACAGAATGGAGAACACAGCGCTCCCCTGTACTGGGAACTTCCATAGAACAGAATGGAGAACACAGTGCTCCCCTGTACTGGGAACTCCCATAGAACAGAATGGAGAGAACACACAGCGCTCCGCATGTACTGTGAACTCTCATATAATAGAATGGATTTCATATTTCATTAGCAGTAATGCATTTTCAAAAATTCCTATATGCCTTTGATGTTTTACTTAATTTTTAGTGTGTCACTGATATTTGGAATAGATGTATGCTATTGCCTTGCCAGTGTGCACCTATGCTTAGGTTTTAAAAAAAAAAAAAAAATGTGCTTTTGGATGTGCAGAGTCAAATAAAGTTTTTTGTAGTCTGTATGAGGAGTGGCAGCCTCATTGGCTTGTTGCACTCCCCTTACCTCTTTTAAACCAGTGCAGGATAATTCAGTAGCAAGTTCTTTTAACTCCCTGAGATGTTGTAGTCTGAATAGGCTCCTAGAGAGGTAACATGTTAGTGTTAGGAGCTCACCTGTGCTGGGATCCCCTTGACGCAATTGGGAGGTGAGCTTAAACAATTTTGATCAAAACTGTGAACTAAGAATCCCAGGTTTTCATATTTCATTAGCAGTAATGCATTTCCAATATTCCTATATGCCTTTGATGTTTCACTTAGTTTTTAGTGTTCCACTGATATTTGGAATAGATAATAGAATGGAGAGACGGTCACGCTTGCACACCACTCTCCATTCTGTTCTATGGGAGTTCTGAGTACGGCCAAACACGGCACTCCCCTGTACTGGGAACTAACATAGGATGGAATGGAAATTCGTGGGCAAACATAACTGGCTCTCCATCCTGAGCTGGCACGTTCAGGGGCCCATTTCTGAGATAGGAGGGGATCCCAGAGATGAAACCTTTACCTATCAGACTTTGACGGTATGTCCTATAGCTCTGCCATCAAAGTGCAAGATAGAAACACCCCTTTAAAGGTCAGTATATATGATATAGCAGAACAACAGCATTGTGGACTGGCCCATAGGGCAGCAGGAGAAACCTCTAGTGGGCCCCTGTACATGGCAGGACTGGAGCCTCATTTCACGGAGAAAAGCAGAGAAAGAGAGGCATAAAGCTAGAGGTAGAGTACAAGAGTCATGTACAGTAGCTGTTGGGTTCACAGGTGGGCCCCAAGAATCAACTCCACTGGTGGGCCCCAAGAACAAACACCACTGGTGGGCCCCAAGAACAAACACCACTGGTGGGCCCCAAGAACAAACACCACTGGTGGGCCCCAAGAACAAACACCACTGGTGGGCCCCAAGAACAAACACCACTGGTGGGCCCCAAGAACCAACCGCACTGGTGGGCCCCAAGAACCAACTCCACTGGTGGGCCCCAAGAATCAACTCCACTGGTGGGCCCCAAGAATCAACTCCACTGATGGGCCCCAAGAATCAAGTCTACTTGTGGGCCCCCAAGAATCAACTGCACTGGTGGGCCCAGGAATCAAGTCTACCTGTAGGCCCCAAGACTCAACTGCACTGGAGGGCCCCAAGAATCAACTATCAACTCCACTAGTGGGCCCAAGAATCAACTCCACTAGTGGGCCCCAGGCATCCCAGTCCAACACTGTACTGTACATCATCCATCCTTTCCCCAATTATGGCACTAATAGTTCTATGTGGATGGAAGGGAGGTGCCATAGACCCTTCTGGGCCCCCACAATTAAGGAAGTTATTAAGAAAGTTGTGCAAGTATTTGCCAGGATCCGACTCACTGCCACAAGAGTAAAGAGAAAAGAAAATAGTAAAAAGTCCATGTTCTTGATGCGGCCCGGGCAGCGCGCCATTCACTATCTTATATCCCAATCTCAGTGTTCCCTACAGAGGCCGACTGTATTCTCAGGCCCTGGACGGAGTTGCAGGAGATTGACCGGGTGGAGAAGTGACGACACGAGGGTCAGGAAACTGCTGAACAAGCACAAGCAGTATTATTACTTCATTATAAGAAACCTAAAGCAATAAACAAGGCCCAGATAACCAGAGAGATGTCAGGTACAACGCTGGGGTGCGCCAAGAGTCATGCCACCAGGCACTACCTGACAGGTATACCATGGGGTGGCCGGCGCTGTATGGAGCCATGTGAGACTTCTTTGCCGATTATGGAGCAGCGAGATCAGGGAGATTCTGAAAATTGGTATTTGAAGAGGGGTATTGAACAATTTATTGCCCCATCATATTGGACATGCCCCCAGTCTACAGTATATTACCCTCTTCATCACAACTCACACTTAACACAGAATCCAGATCAGACCTGCTATACAAGTCCAGACCAAAAAACAGACCCTTAAATAACCCCAGACCAGACCCACTACAAGAATACAGACCCCAGACCAAACCTCCTAATCTAATACAGACCAAAAACCAGACCTCCTA
Source organism: Phyllomedusa bahiana (assembly GCA_025379985.1). Taxonomy (NCBI): domain Eukaryota; kingdom Metazoa; phylum Chordata; class Amphibia; order Anura; family Hylidae; genus Phyllomedusa; species Phyllomedusa bahiana. The sequence goes on from JAODAL010008922.1 coordinate 29,085, forward strand.
AATATCCCCAGACCAGACCCCCAATCTAATACAGACCTCAGATCAGACCCACTACAAGAATACAGACCCCAGACCAAACCTTCTATACAAATACAGACCCCAGACCAAACCTCCTATACAAATACAGACCCCAGATCAGACCTCATAAATAAACACAGACTCCAGACCAGTCATTGGTGGTTAGGTGGTATAGCTCTTGCCTTGGGGTCTGGCATCACTGATGGTTAGGTGGTATAGCTCTCGCCCTGGGGCCCAGCATCACTGGTGCTTAGGTGGTATAGCTCTTGTCCTTAGCTCCAGAGTCACTGGTGGTTAGGTTGTATAGTTTACGCCCTGTTGCCTGGCGACACTGGTGGATAGAAGGTATAGCTCTCACCCTGGGGTCTGGCGTCACTGGTGGTTAGGTGGTATAGCTCTCGCCCTGGGGTCTGGCATCACTGCTAGTTAGGTGGTATAGCTCTCGCCCTGTTGCCTGGCATCACTGGTGGTTAGGTTGTATAGCTCTCGCCCTGGGGTCTGGCATCACTGTTGGTTAGGTGGTATAGCTCTCACCCTGGGGCCCAGCATCACTGGTGGTTAGGTTGTATAGCTCTCGCCCTGTTGCCTGGCGTCACTGGTGGTTAAATGATATAGCTCTCACCCTGGGGTCTGGCGTCACTGGTGGTTAGATGGTATAGCTCTCTCCCTGGGGTCTGGCGTCACTGGTGGTTAGGTGGTATAGCTCTCGCCCTGGGGTCTGGCATCACTGTTGGTTAGGTGATATGGCTCTCACCCTAGGGTCTGGCGTCACTGGTGGTTAGGTGGTATAGCTCTCACCCTGGGGTCTGGCGTCACTGGTGGTTAGGTGGTATAGCTCTCACCCTGGGGCCTGGCGTCACTGGTGGTTAGGTGGTGTAGCTCTCGCCCTTGGGCCCAGCGTCACTGGTGGTTAGGTGGCATAGCTCTTGCCCTTAGCCCCAGTGTCACTGGTGGTTAGGTGGTATAGCTCTGGTCCTGGTGCCCGGCGTCACTGATGGTTAGGCGGTATAGCTCCTGTCCTGGGGCCAGGTGTCACTGGTGGTTAGGTGGTATAGCTCTCGCCCTGGGGCCCAGCGTCACTGGTGGTTAGGTGGTATAGCTCTTGCCCTAGGGCCCAACATCACTGGTGGTTAGGTGGTATACCTCTCGCCCTGGGGCCCACCATCACTGGTGGTTAGGTCATATAGCTCTTGCTCTGGGGCCCAGCGTCACTGGTGGTTAGGTGGTACAGCTCTTGTCCTGGGGTCTGGCATCACTGGTGGTTAGGTGGTATAGCTCTTGCACTGGGGCCCAGCGTCACTGGTGGTTAGGTGGTATAGCTCTTGCCCTGGGACCCACCGTCACTGGTGGTTAGGTGGTATAGCTCTTGCCCTGGGACCCACCGTCACTGGTGGTTAGGTGGTATAGCTCTTGCCCTGGGGCCCACCGTCACTGGTGGTTAGGTGGTATAGCTCTTGCCCTGTGTCCCAGGGTTACTGGTGGTTAGGTGGTATAGCTCCTGCCCTGAGGCCCGGCGTCACTGGTGGTTAGGTGGTATAGCAATTGCCCTGGGGCCCAGCATCACTGTTGGTTAGGTGGTATAGCTCTCGCCCTGGGGCCCACCGTTACTGGTGGTTAGGTGGTATAGCAATTGCCCTGGGGCCCATCGTCACTGGTGGTTAGGTGGTATAGCTCTCGCCTTAGGGTCTGGCATCACTGGTGGTTAGGTTCAAGAGAATAAAAAAGGAAGAGATGGCGCTTTTTCTGAAAATACGTCTGAAACTGTTAAAAGCAATTATGCTTAATTCTTATGGTGCTCACCTGGAAGCGTTGTGCAATATAATGTAGAGGCACAACACTCATATGGGTATGAATGGCTCTATCCGAGGCTCGGAAACAGCAGCCGCGTGGTCACCTCCTCCGGAGCCAAAAAAGGACAACGGGCCTACAGTAGTATCCCGCAAAAATAGATAGTGGACCGGGCGCTCGTTTCAAGGACTAAGTCCTCGTGGCAGACGGCGTTGAATAAAAGGCAAATTTTTATTCCATAAAAAATGCAGCAGGTGTTCACCTTTGCATAAAAACAGCAACACACGACGCGTTTCGTGCCTCACCGGCACTTCCTCAAATGATACAGTGTTACATGTAAAGACACTGTTTACATGTAACACTGTATCATTTGAGGAAGTGCCGGTGAGGCACGAAACGCGTCGTGTGTTGCTGTTTTTATGCAAAGGTGAACACCTGCTGCATTTTTTATGGAATAAAAATTTGCCTTTTATTCAACGCCGTCTGCCACGAGGGCTTAGTCCTTGAAACGAGCGCCCGGTCCACTATCTATTTTTGCGGGATAATACTGGTGTTTAGTTGGTACAGCTATCGCCATGGGGGCTGGAATCACTTTTGGTTCGGTGTTACATCTCTCGCCCTGGTGCCTGGGTGTTTGACACAAAGCTTCTGGGAATCACAAGTGTTTGGGAATCTCTCTACTTCTTTATTTCCTCCAGGGACACAAGATGAAAGGCTCTGCCGTGTGTCATCATTGAGAGGCTTTTAAAGGGGCAGATTACAGGGCATCCAGATAGTGCCAGACCTAGGCCTGTCTCTTGTCACATTAACCCTGTCTCTACTGCGGCTGTGTAATGCGAGTTCTTATATCTTTACCGCTATGGGCCTCGTGTAAAAACTGTGTTCCTCGCTGTCCATGGAAACCAGGGCTCAGCCGCCATCTTCTGCACTTGACAAAAGATACCTAGACTCTGGTCACTATGAGCAACATGGCCGCCTTTTCTTTTCCTCCATTCGGCCCTAAGTCCAATAGAAGCCCGTTACTATGGTAACTGCAGCATTTTTCGGCCATTTCATTTGTTTTTATAATGGATGTCAACATTCTAATGGTTGCCATTGGCAACAAGCTCTACTCTTCTGTCAGACTTAAAAGTCTAAGCCTAAAAGGGGAGATGATGGCCTGTACTGTGTTGAAGTTGCCATCAATGTGTAATCTGAACCAGGCCCACAGGGGAAAACTCATGGTAGACCCTTGGCCATGGTAAGCCTGGCTGTTTTAAAAGGAGAAAGGCAGAGGAAGCAAGGCTGAGTGCAAGAGTCATGTGCAACCATGTACAGTAGATGTAGTGTGGGCCCCGAGAATCAAATCCACTAGGGGACCCAAGAATCAATTCCCCTGGTGGGCCTCCAAGAATCAACTCCACTGGTGGACAGCCCCCAAGAATCAACTCTACTTGTGGACAGCCCCCCAAGAATCAACTCCACTGGTGGGCCCACAAGCATCAACTTCACTGGTGTGCCCCAAGAATCAACTCCACTGGTGGGCCACCAAGAATAAACTCCACTGGTGAGCCCCAAGAATCAACTCCACTGGTGGGCCCCAAGAATCAACTCCACTTGTGGACAGCCCCAAAGAATCAACTCCACTTGTGGACAGCCCCAAAGAATCAACTCCACTTGTGGACCCCAAGAATCAACTCCACTGGTGGGCCCCCAAGCATCAACTTCACTGGTGTGCCCCAAGAATCAACTCCCCTGGTGGGCCACCAAGAATAAACTCCACTGGTGAGCCCCAAGAATCAACTCCACTGGTGGGCCCCAAGAATCAACTTCACTGGTGGGCTCTATGAGTCTTTTCCACTGGTGAGCCCAATAATCTATTCCACTGGTAGGCTCCAATAATCTACTGCACTGATGGGCCCTTGAAAAAAATTCCATTAATGGGCCCCAAGAATAAACTCAACCGGTTGACCCCAGGTACCTCCATCCAATACTGATCTGAACCCCCTTGGAGCCAACCCACCATCAATGAAGGAACCCTAGTATCAGGGCCTCTTGCATGTTTTTTTTTCCACCAGATAAAGCACCACACCTATACATGTGGTCGTGCCTAGTACTTTTCTCACCATTGTATGTAGATTTCAACCAGCAAAAGGACAGCAACCGTCCCACTATATACATACGAGTCAGCACGTGCCTCATACCTCCGAGGCGTCACAGATATCAAATACGTTTGCATCATATTACATATTAGTTGGATGACAAAATGGCTGACGCCTCCGGTGTGCGCTTTATGTAATGTTTATGTCTGTAACAATTTCGGTAATGAACGCAATTTACCTGGAGGAGAAGAGACCAAAATAAGCGAATGACTAATGAGCTCCAGGGTATGGTGTAATTATATATAATCAGATTACCAATTACCCGTATACACAATCTGGTCTACGGCTCATAACTTATTACATGGGGCGCGGTTTGCTAAACTGCGGTGAGAACATACAGACATCGACAGACAAGGTTCAACAACCTGTCAAAAAATTCCCATACAGGACAATGCAAATATTTAAATTTTTTTTTTTTACTAAAATTGGGACGAGTATTTTTCAAATTGTGTGAAGCCACTGATAACATATCCAATTAAACATGAGATCTTGTGTTGTCGCAGGGCTCCAGAATTCTGCCTTCAGTTTTTTGGGACAGAAAGTAGCTGACAGTGATCATCGTCGGCCATTTTAGCTCTCATGGGGCTGTTTGTTTCTGTCACCCTGTCACCAAGAGTTTTAACCCTGCTTTCTAAACTCCTATTGGTAGCAAATCACAGCGACAGAACATGGTCACGCATCTGAAGGTGCCTCCGTACGGGACAGAAATGCTGTGGTACCTGCCGCATTCCCACAGTTGAATCTGCAGAAACTCCAAATAAAAGTGTAAGGACTTGTTGCAGATTTAACCCTGAAGTTTGTATTGCCATAAACAATTACAGATCACCCTAAACTAATACTACTAATACTAATACTAATACTACTAATACTACCGCTAAATCTAACATGTAATGGTGACATCAGAGAAGGAGGAAGTAGCTAACTTCTCATCCACCTTGTGCCTTGGTGACCTCAGAGAAGGAGGAAGTAGCTAACTTCTCATCCACCTTGTGCCTTGGTGACCTCAGAGAAGGAGGAAGTAGCTAAATTCTCATCCACCTTGTGCTTCAATGGAGATCAATATACCTTGTGTATAACTGCCTGAAGGGCACTAGGCCTCATTCACATCAAGCTTTCTGGCCTGTATCCATGGGGGGAAAAAGGTATCCGTGAAAAACGTATACCACAGCGGAGCCACAAGAAAGGGAGTCTGAAAATTACTATGTTTGTCCCAAAGAAAGACCCCTATGTCAGCCATATTAGCTCTCAGGGGAGTTTTTTTTTCTTTCACTCAGTCACCTAAACTAATACTAACTCCAAATCTAACTAATATGTAATGGTGACATTAGTGAGGCAGGCAGTAGCTTGCTTCTCCTCTACCTTGTGTTTTAATGAAAATCAATCCATGTGGCAGTCTGAAATATAACTGCATGAAGGGTAGTAGACCCCAATTCATCATAAAGGTGGTGTATACAGTGGGTACGGAAAGTATTCAGACCCCTTTAAATTTTTCAATCTTTGTTTCATTGCAGCCATTTGGTAAGATCCAAAAAGCTAATTTTTTTGCTCAATTATGTACACGCCCCCGCCCCCCATTTTGAAAGAAAAAAAAAACAAATGTAGATATTTTTGCACATTTAATAAGCAAGTAAAACCAAAAATATCACATGGTCTAAAGTATTCAGCCCCTTTGGTCAGTATTGAGTACAAGCCCCTTTGAGCTAGAACAGCCATGAGTCTTATTGGGAATGATGCAACAAGTATTTCACCCCTTGATTTTGGGATCCTCTGCCGTTCTTCCTTGCAGATCCTCTCCAGTTCCCTCAGGTTGGATGGTGAACGTTGGTGGACGCCATTTTCAGCTCTCTCCAGAGATGCTCCATTGGGTTTAGGTCAGGGCTCTGGCTGGTCCATTCAAGAATGGGCACAGAGTTGTTCTGAAGCCGCTGCTTTGTTATTTTAGCTGAAATCTAGGAGTAGAACCATCTCAAGGAGGATCAGAAGGCAATGGACATCATGTGAGTTAACTATGAGTGTCACAGCAAAGGGTCTGAATACATATGAAAGTGATCTGTCAGTTTTTCTTGTTTAATAAATTTGCAAAAAAATCTACATTCGTTTTTTATCCTTTCAAGATGGGGGGTGCAGAGTGTACATTAATGAGCCAAAAAATGAACTTTTCGGACCTTACCGAGTGGCTCCAATGAAACAAAGAGTGTAAAATTTAAAGGGGTCTGAATACTTTCCATACCCACTGTATATAGGAAGCATAGCCTAAAAGTTACTACATCTGACCTCTATGGCTCTGCTACAACGAGATACCTTTTTCTGGTGACAGAGCTTTAGCCGTGGCAGCGCTGATCACCATGGTGACCTTTTTGGGCAGAAGCTAAGCTGTAAGGTGAATGGGAAGCAAAAGGGGACGGGTATGGAGGGGGATAAGGTTATGATTAACACTTTAAGTGCTGGAGAGGGCATAAATCTAGAAGTGGAACAGGAGAGAGGCGTCTCAGATGTCCTATCATAATCATTGACCACCCCAATGGTAGCACCATGCCTCAAAGTGTTAGGGTCTCCACACAGCCCTATAGGATAACTGATCTCAATGGACCATGTCTGACACTAGTATCACAAGAGATTGATTTTTTTGAAACAATTTTTTTTTCCTCCCCCCCAATTTTAGGCTATGTTCACACAGCTGTTTTGGACGGCAATTCTGACACGGATTCAGCGCGGAAACCGCGTCCAAGTCAAAGCCCAAATTGAACTGCAATCTGCCACACACCGTTTTTAATGGAAAATCTGATTTATTTGTGAGCATTGATATCCATTCCTAAGGCTTCACACAGCTTTTTTTGGGATTTTTTGCAGAGAAATAAGTGCTTATTTCACAGCGTGTTTGTAAGCCAGGTTTTCCATGTGTTTTTTACACAATTTATTCATTGAATGTGTCTATTGGAGCTTATTTATATGCGTTTCTTAGGGTATGTTCACACGGCTTATTGCGGCGTCTATAGTATGTGCAGCAATACGCCGTGTGTTTTGGAACCACGGGCTGATCGACATGTCTATGAGGTGCCGGCCACATAGACATGCATTGTCAGCGGCGCGTATTCGCTAATCAGCGCGTAATTCCAAAGCGGGGGGAGAGGCAGCACCCGGCCGGCCCCATTAACACGCATTGTCAGCAGTGCGTAATCGCCGCGAACAATTGACGTGCCAATTCTCCCCCCGCGCGTACAGTACGTGCGGGGAGACACCGCGTAATCCATAGCTCTCGCATTTCACCACGTATAAAGCGCAATACGCGGCAAAATGCGCCATGTGAACATATCCTTACAGAACAGGGGACTCCATTGTTGTGTCTTTTGATGCGCTTTCCTACTAATGATGGTCCTGCACTCCCGCTTTTTTTGTTGAGCGCATTAAGTGAAAAATGATGCGCAAAAAAACGCAGTTGTGTGTCCGACACACGCTTATTCCCATTGTGGTCAATAGGACCAGAATGTTACTTTTTTGTGCACTTTTTGACAGATAATCATGAAAAAACGTGAATTTTTCACATCGAAAAGTGACAAAAATAAGCGGTATGAACCCGGCCTGAGGTGGATTCAGCGGTGACTCTTCAAATTGTATATGTCAGCTGAAAGTCTGCCTCTGAAATCAGCGTTATGTTCACACGGCGTATTTGCACTTTATACGCGCAAACTATAAATTACGCTTCGTCTCCCTCGGTTTACAATACGATCGTATCGTACGCCCAGGGAGAGAAGCAACAGGTCAGTTGTTTGCGGCGCTTATGCGCCGCTGACTGTACGTGTGAATGGGGCCAGCTTCACAGTTTCAGAGCTGTGTGCCTCATGCGCGCTTGTTCTCATTTACAGTAAATGGGATCTTAAAGGGGTGTTCCATGAAGGTACATCCGCTTCATAGTTTCAGAGCTGTGTGCCTCATGCGCGCTTGTTCTCATTTACAGTAAATGGGATCTTAAAGGGGTGTTCCATGAAGGTACATCCGCTTCATAGTTTCAGAGCTGTGTGCCTCATGCGCGCTTGTTCTCATTACAGTAAATGGGATATTAAAGAGGTATTCCAAGAAGGTACATCCGCTTCATAGTTTCAGAGCTGTGTGCCTCATGCGCGCTTGTTCTCATTACAGTAAATGGGATCTTAAAGGGGTGTTCCATGAAGGTACATCCGCTTCATAGTTTCAGAGCTGTGTTCCTCATGCGCGCTTGTTCTCATTTACAGTAAATGGGATCTTAAAGGGGTGTTCCATGAAGGTACATCCGCTTCATAGTTTCAGAGCTGTGTGCCTCATGCGCGCTTGTTCTCATTACAGTAAATGGGATCTTAAAGGGGTGTTCCATGAAGGTACATCCGCTTCATAGTTTCAGAGCTGTTTGCCTCATGCGCGCTTGTTCTCATCACAGTAAATGGGATCTTAAAGGGGTGTTCCATGAAGGTACATCCGCTTCATAGTTTCAGAGCTGTGTTCCTCATGCGCCCTTGTTCTCATTAAAGTAAATGGGATCTTAAAGGGGTGTTCCATGAAGGTACATCCGCTTCATAGTTTCAGAGCTGTGTGCCTCATGCGCGCTTGCTCTCATCAAAGTAAAGGCGATCTTACAGGGGTGTTCCATGAAGGTACATCCGCTTCATAGTTTCAGAGCTGTGTTCCTCATGCACGCTTGTTCTCATTAAAGTAAATGGGATCTTAAAGGGGTGTTCCATGAAGGTACATCCGCTTCATAGGTTTCAGAGCTGTGGCCTCATGCGTGCTGTTCTCATCACAGTAATGGGATCTTAAAGGGGTGTCCCATGAAGGTACATCCGCTTCATAGTTCAGAGTTGTGCCTCATGCTGCTGTTCTCATTACAGTAAATGGGATCTTAAAGGGGTGTTCCATGAAGGTACATCCGCTTCATAGTTTCAGAGCTGTTTGCCTCATGCGCGCTTGTTCTCATCACAGTAAATGGGATCTTAAAGGGGTGTCCCACAAAGAAACAGCCGCTTCACAGGTCGGCTTGTAGCGAGCTACATTACAGAATTAGAGGGCGACACCTGTGGCAATGCTGCCCATTCATTTCTATGGGAGTTCCGAATATAGCCGAGTAAGTCTGCTTGGTTATATACGGAACTTCAATAGAAGTGAATGCGGAGGACAGTCACAAGTGCCGCCCTCCTCATAGCTAGCTACAAGCCGACCTTGTGAAGCGGCTGTTCCTTCATGGTACATCCCATTAACTATAATGGGGATAAGAGCGCATCATGCAGACAGTGTGCAAAACGCGCAGCTGTTTGCCGCGTTATGCACTGAACGAAAAAAAAAACGGTGCAGAGTGCAGAATCATTACAAACCTGTAAATGCGCAATAAGGTACAATGAAGTTCCCCGACCTGTAAAAATGCATAAAAATAGCCGTAAAAGACGGGGAAAAAAACATGGTTAAAAAAGTGCATCTCTGCTGTGAAACAAAAGCACTTTTTTTAACTGCAAAAAAAATTAACTAAGACCTGTGACCATAGCCTTAGGCTCTTGTAATGCCGACCTTCCACTTTCACAGGTATATTGTCTGTTAGGGACGACCTTTCCAAAAAATGTAAGCTCCCTTTAAAGGGCTGCTTCATAGGATAACCTTCTAAGAGGACGTATGGGGTGAGGGAGAGGGGGTCACGGATTAAAAAGTTTCTTTGCTTAATTAAGAGTTCTGTAAGTGTATGAGGAATTTGAAATCCTTCTTCAAAGTTTGCACACACATGGCCCCCTCTCCCCCCCACACACCTAACACAGCCCATATAAAAGGATTCCTTACATCAGGAAATTTTCTTCTCTTCCCCCTTCCAATTGTTTGACTTGAGTGGAGAGGCTCAAGGAAAATGTTTGCAAAGCTGCAAGGGAGGGGGGAAGCCTCATTAACCCTTTCCTCCCCGCCACCTCCGACAAGGGAGGGTGCGAGCGTTACAGGTATAGAAAAATAGAAGGTGCGGAGGGAGAGAACCGAAACCAGGGTCCAGTTTGGGAATCATGGTTGATCATTGGCAAAGCTCCATGAGGGTCACATGTCACCGAACTATGGTTACTGCAAATTTGTAAGAACCTATCCATATAAAATCCATGGTGTCTCATACCCATTGCCAAAAAGGAACTTAAGCGGATATTTTCATCAGACAAGGGTATTTTTGTTAAAACCAATACTCCTAAAAAACTTTTTTTTAGAACTTTTGGCAAGATTTTTTTTTATTTCAGCAGTCCTATGCAATTCAAAATTACATATAAAATATTGTCCTTTTCTAGCTGTGATAGTAAAGAGATAAAACTCCCGAATAACAAGGCAGACTAACCTCACTTATCTGCAAGTAGTCTCATTGCAAATAGTAGGTAATGACATAATGATTGTTCTCTGGACAGGGATAGAAAAGGATTAGACTAGATCACCAGGGCAATGACAAGAGCAATACATGAGAATATAATTGGTTCATCTTTTTCTGCACTGGGGAGGTTTCTTTACACTTACTAGGTCCTGCTGATAACCTCACTTTACTGCACTACTGCTTATCTGCATGTAGTCTCGTTGCAAACAATAGGTAATGACATAATGATCGCTCTATTGTTCACTGGACAGGGATAAAAAAGGATTAGACTAGATCAGAGGGCAATGTCATATATCCACCGAGCCCCTGTATCTAAGCCTATCATGTATGAGACTGTCCACTGAACAATTACATGTAGACCTGTTGCATATCCACCGAGCCTCTGTATCTAAGCCTATTGAGCATTACACTATTACGCGGTCATATCTAAACATACTGTGTGTGATACTGTCTCCTAAGCCATGTATCTAAGCATATCATATAGGATACTGTCGGCTGAGCCATGTATCTAAGCCTATCATGTTCAACGATCGGTTGTAACATTAAGCATCTGAGGAAGTGCCGGTAGGCACGAAACGCGTTATGTATGTTGTTACACTATATGCTAAGGTGAACACCTTCTGCATTTTTATGGAATAAATTTAGCCTTCTATCCAACGCAGTCTACCACGAGGGCTTATTTCTGAAACGAGCGCCCGGTCCACTACTTGCTGTCGCTGCTTTTTATCGTTTGCCCACTGCCCGATTTTGGCTCCGGAGAAGGTGACTACGTGGCTGCTGTTTCCGAGGCTCGGATAGAGCCACTCATGCTTTTATGAGTGTTGTGCCTCTATATTAAGTCCCACAACACCATCAGGTGAGCACCTTATTTATTGCTTTAATCATTCACAGTTTTAGACATACTTTCACATAAGAGCGCTGCCTCTTCTTTTTCAATTTCTTCCATAAGCCTATCATGTGTGATACTGTCTCTTGAGCCATGTATCTAAGCCTAGCATGTGTGATACGGTCTCTTGTGTCATGTATATAAGCCTATCATGGGTGCTCGGCTTAGATACATGGCTCAAAAGACTAGCATGTGTGATCCTGGCTTCGGAGCCATGTAGCTAAGCCTATCATGTGTGATACAGTCTTTTGAGCCATGTATCTAGGCCTATCATGTGTGATACTGTCTTCTGAGCCATGTATCTAAGCCTATCACATGTGATACTGTCTGCTAAACCAAGTATCTAAGCCAGTCATGTGTGGTACACTCTCAGAGCTCCGTGCCAGGAACCTTCCGGCAGGAGCAGGCGGCAGAGGTTGGCTGGCAGCCAGTAAGCCTCCGTTACCTGCACACTGCGAGCTGGAGCAGGTAGTGCGACGCGGCGTCCTCACCACATCACACGCACCTCGGCAGCGGTGACACAATCCAGCTGTGGAGTCTCAGTCAACTGTAAAATACACACCAAGCCCCGAGTGACTGTATAAAGATAATAACACAGAGAAATACCTACAAAATATCAACCCCCTCAACTCCCCCCCGCCGGCGGAGGTGGAGTCCTACCACAATAATGCCAGGCTGGGAGAGAAGAATGGCGCCATTCACCAGCTGCCAGGTATTATTCCTCCTAATGCGCCCAAGATAACAGACTGTTTTCTCATTCACTGTGAGGAGCCATTTTACCTCAGCATCTCCATGGCAACCGATGGTAGGGTCACCTCAACATGTCCTTGGCTTGGCCCACAGACAGGAGGACCACTGTTTCCGAAAAATAATCAAACTCCTTTCCGGAATCTTAGGCTTGGATCACGGATACATGGAAGATTCCGTTCAGAACCTTCATCGCATGTTCCGTCGGAAGTGATGGAAAGAATAGAATAGCGAGCCACTCTATTGCTTCCGCCATCACGACGGACACCACAGCGGGAACCCATCGGAACCATTGTAAGAGAGAAGCTGAGCTCTGTGATATATAGGGTTATATGATAGAGGAGCTGAGCTCTGTGATATATAGGGTTATATGATAGAGGAGCTGAGCTCTGTGATATATAGGGTTATATGATCGAGGAGAGAAGCTGAGCTCTGTGATATATAGGGTTATATGATAGAGGAGAGGAGCTGAGCTCTGTGATACATAGGGTTATATGATAAAGGAGAGAAGCTGAGCTATGTGATATATAGGATTATATGATAGAGGAGAGGAGCTGAGCTCTGTGATATATAGGCTTATATGATAAAGGAGAGAAGCTGAGGTCTGTGATATATAGGGTTTTAGGATAGAGGGAGACCAGCTGAGCTCTGTGATATATAGGGTTAAATGATAGAGGGAGAGAAGCTGAGCTCTGTGATATATAGGGTTATAGGATAGAAGGAGAGAAGCTGAGCTCCGTGATATATAGGGTTATATGATAGAGGAGAGGAGCTGAGCTCTGTGATATATAGGGTTATATGATAGAGGAGAGGAGCTGAGCTCTGTGATATATAGGGTTATATGATAGAGGAGAGAAGCTGAGCTCTGGGATATATAGGGTTATATGATAGAGGAGAGAAGCTGAGCTCTGTGATATATAGGGTTATATGATAAAGCATAGAATCTAAGCAATGACCTTTTTGTAAAGAAGCCGTTCTGTACAATACTCTAAGGAAATCTTAGCTCAGATGTGATGATCATTATAAGATCTGACAAATCACATGGTTCCCCGAAACGTAAAACTGTGTCACATGACGACGACAGCACATGATGAAACCATTTGCAGAGAACAAGGTTCCCACATTGAAATCCTGTGTAACATTCGGCTACTGGAGCGTGCTGGGATTGTGTGACACGGACAGCACCTCTGAAATCTGAAATATCATATAATGTTTTGTTCTCCGTTCAGACTGCTGCTGGATACCTGTTACCAGTGAACAGTGCATTGTGGGAGCTAAGCTGTGAGGTCACATGATCATGTACAGACTCAGAACTGGAAACAGCAGGATATTTGCTTTCACTTTGGGAGTGAATGGTAAAGAAATCATTAGATAACTAAAAATCAGCACGAGATAAATAAACGAAAGGATTTACAAAGTCACTCAGTGGTTTGTCTAGAGCTCAACCGTGAAACAATTGTGCAGAAGTGGAGTTGCCCTTAAAGTCCTTTTACCATACCTCTCAACTTTTCGAGATTGCAAAGAGGGACACATCAGGCCACACCTCCAAGCACGCCCAAACACATGACATCACACAAAGACACGCCTCTAACCACACCCAAACACATGATAACTTTTTACGTAGCCAAAAAGGGGCACACTTTCAGGATTGCATTGTATCCAATGATGAAATATTAAGTATGTTGTTATATAATCGACAGCGAGGAAGCAATTAGATACTTTTTAAAGCACGATAGTCAGTTTATTGATGCAAATCTATTTCCCAAATGAAAAAAGAGGGACATTTATAGAGCAAAGAGGGACAGAGGAACAAGGGTTAAAAATAGGGACTGTCCCTCCAAAATAGGGACACTTGGGAGGTATGCTTTTACATTGGACAAAGTGATATTGGGTCCACTCTCCTAAGAACAAGCTGCCGTGGGTCCAGAATTATTGGCATTTTTCACATCCTTCCAGAACCTCAGCTTAAAACTTCCTGTTTACCGATCCGGTCCCATTGGGACAAAGCAGAGGATTTCCTCCTGTCAAGAGATTCCCGACACGTGAAGACTGCAGTCCTGTCACCGCCATGACATAGGGCACAAGAGCCGTGTGGCAACAGCAAGGACTCACTTGTTGCAAGACAAGATAATACATCTCATACCAGTTTTCTGCCAGGACAATGTATCTAAACTCATCATGACTGCTACTGTGCTGCTGTATCTAAGCCTGTAATGCATAATATCAGCTGTTAAGCCTGTGCATCTAAACCAATGAGGGTGTGTGACACTGTATCTAAGCCATGTATGTAATTTATTATATGGATCTGGGCATAACCCAAATTATATGTACTAATGAGCTGCTGTATCTAAGCCGATCATGTCTGATACTGTGCTCCTGAGCTTCTGTATCCAAACAGCATTATACAGTTATACTGAGTTAGTGTATCTAATCTATCCTGTCTGATACCCAGAACCCTCTCCCCAAGGACCAAGTGCTATTATTATTACTAGTTTTTATATGGCAGAGGGGTCTTTGGATCCCCTTCATGCTCCAGGGCTCACGTATGACTATATTATTTGCACTGCCCTTAGCTATTCCACTGATGTGTGTGCTGAGCTTTGCACCTAATTCAATTATGAGTGATACTGTCTACTGCGCTAAAGTATCTAATTCTCTCCTGTGTGATACTGTCTGCAGAGCTGCTGTATCTAAGCCTATCATGGGTGATCCTGTATTCAGAGTTCTTGAACGTAAGCCTAACCTTACCCTATGTAACACTGAATTATTTAGTTGGGATATGCAAGTCAGTCATATACAATACTGTCTGCTGAGCTTGTGTATCTAAGCCTGTCATGTCTGATACTGTCTGCTGAGCTTGTGTATCTAAGCCTCATGTGCAATACTGTCTGCTGAGCTTGTGTATCTAAGACTGTCATGTGTGATACTGTACTGCTGATCTTGTGTATCTAAGCTTGTCATTTGTGATACTGTACTGCTGATCTTGTGTATCTAGGCCTGTCATGTGTGATACTGTACTGCTGATCTTGTGTATCTAGGCCTGTCATGTGTGATACTGTACTGCTGATCTTGTGTATCTAAGCTTGTCATTTGTGATATTGTACTGCTGTACTTGTGTATCTAAGCCTGTCATGTGTGATACTGTACTGTCAAGATTGTGTTTCTAACCCGATCATGTGTGATACTGTTCCTCTAACCTTGTGTATCTAAATCTATCATGTGTGATTCTGTGCAGCTGAGCTTGGGTATCCAAGCCTATCATGTATGATAGTGTACTGATGAGCATGTGTATCCAAGTCTATTATTTGTGATACTGTTTCTTGTGTATCTAAGCCTATCCGGTGTGATACTCTATTCATTAAACCTGTGGATCTTAGCCGATCCTGTGTGACACTGTATTCACTAAATCTGTGCATCTAAGCCTATCCTGTGTGATACTATATTCATTACACCGGTGTATCTAAACCTATCCTGTGTGACACTGCACTCACTAAACCAGTGTATCTAAGCCTATCCTGTGTGATACTATACTCATTAAGCCGGTGTAGCTAAGCCTATCGTGTGTCATACTATACTCATTATAATGGTGTATCTAAGTCTATCCTGTCTGATACTCTACTCATTACACCAGTGTGTCTAAGTCTACCCTGTGTGATATTTTACTCATTAAATATATTTGTCAAAACCTATCCTGTGTGATACTATACTCATAAGACAGCTGTATCTAAGCATATCCTGTGTGATATTATACTAATAACATTGGTGTATCTAAGCCTATCCTGTGCGATATTGTAATCCTTAAATCGGTGTATCTAAGCCCATCCTGTGTGATACTGTAGTCATTAAATTGGTGTATCTAAGCCTATCCTGTGTGATTCTATACTTATTACACTAGTGTATCTAAGCCTATCCTGTGCAATATTGTAGTCATTAAACCAGTGTATCTAAGCCTATCCAGTGTGATACTGTAGTCATTAAACCGTTGTGTATCTAAGTCTATCCTGTGTGATACTGACCTCCCCCCTACTATAGTCATACATGCCAACTCTCCCGTTTTTGGCGGGGGGGTCCCGCTATTTGGGGTCCCCTCCCGCCCTCCCGGGGGAGATGGCATTTCTCCCGCCGCCAGCAGGCGGTGGTCCTTTAAATGGCCGCGGCGACAGAGTAGCGTAGTGCGCTACTCTGGCGCCGCCGGGCCGCTCCTACAGGGGGGGTGAAGCGGCCGCTCCCGCCCGCTTCACCCGCCCGGAGTCTCGCTGTGCAGGGAGGAGGCAGGAGGGATCGGTCCTCTCCTCCTCACTCCCCCTGTATGTCCGGCGCCGGTGTGTGCGCCGCACATACAGGTCAGCGGCGCAGGGGGAAGTGACGCGCGGCTGCTCTCACTTCCCCCTGCGCCGCTGAGGAGATCGTCCGGAGCGGCCGTGCTGCAGGAGCCTGGTGAGGTAAGTGGAATTTATTTTTTTATTTTTATTAGCTATATTTGGGGCTCTGCCTGGCAACAGAGGGGACATCTACCTGGCAACAGAGGGGACATCTACCTGACAACAGAGGGGGCACTACCTGTCAACAGAACAGAGGGGACATCTACCTGGCAACAGAGGGGACATCTACCTGGCAACAATGGGGGCACTACCTGGCAACAGAGGGGACATCACCTGGCAACAGAGGGGACATCTACCTGGCAACAAAGGGGGCACTACCTGGCAACAATGGGGGCACACCTGGCAACAATGGGGGCATCTACCTGGCAACAGAGGGGGCATCTACCCGGCAACAATGGGGGCACTACCTGGCAACAATGGGGGCACTACCTGGCAACAGAGGAGGCACTACCTGGCAACAATGGGGGCACTACCTGGCAACAATGGGGGCACTACCTGGGAACAGAGGGGACATCTACCAGGCAACAGAGGGGGCACTACCTGGCAACAATGGGGGCACTACCTGGCAACAATGGGGGCATCTACCTGGCAACAGAGGGGACATCTACCTGGCAACAATGGGGGCACTACCTGGCAACAATGGGGGCACTACATGGCAACAGAGGGGCACTACCTGGCAACAGAGGGGACATCTACCTGACAACAGAGGGGGCACTACCTGGCAACAGAGGGGACATCTACCTGGCAACAGAGGGGGCACTACCTGGCAACAATGGGGGCACTACCTGGAAACAATGGGGGCACTACCTGGCAACAGAGGGGACATCTACCTGGCAACAGAGGGGGCACTACCTGGCAACAATGGGGGCAAATACCTGGCAACAATGAGGGCACTACCTGCCAACAGAGGGGGCATCTACCTGGCAACAATGGGGGCACTACCTGGCAACAGAGGAGGCATCTACCTGGCAACAGAGGGGGCACTACCTGGCAACAATGGGGGCACTACCTGGCAAACAATGGGGGCACTACCTGGCAAACAATGGGGGCACCTACCTGGCTAACAAAGGGGGGCACCTACCTGGCTAACAAAGGGGTGCACCAACCTTGCTACAGAGGGGGCATCTACTTGGCTACAAGGGGGCATCTACCTGCCTGTAAGGGGCACTACCTGCTTATGGGGGGTTACTACCAGGATATAAGGGCATCTACCTGGCTTTCTTCCAAAGCCGTTATGCAGTTAGGTGGAGTGGGTGTGGCTTTTTGAAGGGGCATAACATACTGACAAGATGGGCGTGTCCATACAAATTTTTGCCGCGGCGCGCTACGCGTGCCGCCCACTACAGTCTCCTGCTTTTTCATTTTCAACAGTTGGCAACTATGACTATAGTACACCATCAGCTGTGTGGTTCCAGGCCCTGTATACACATGGATGTCCTCTCCTCGTTCCGGGCAGCGTCTGCTGAATATAACCTTGATTAGGATCCAACAGAAACCAGAGTCGGTGAATTCCTGACATTTTATTGCCTTCTTCAGAATTACGATTTGTTGCTGCTTTGCTGTAAACTATAAGATTTACGCTCCTCTCAGTGACTCTGTGTTTTATTTCACCTGTCAGGAGGGTCAAGGCGGCCATATACATGTAGGTCAAAGGTGCAGAGTAATCATTACATCCATCTCCAATTGCCCCATTGATGCATATAACAGATCATTGAGCTTCATGGCACAGTCCTGATCCCTCCACAAAGCAGAGCTCGGTCAACGACCCACTGGATGGTAGATACAACTATAGAGATTGCCATTAATTCAAGCCCGAACTAACCCAAAGGGAAACCACTAGAGGGTCTGGAGCGGACTCTCAGGGGAAAAAAAAACAGAAAAAGGGAAACAGAAAACAAGACACAAATTGCAAGGGTCATATACAGTAGATTTAGGGTGGGAGCCCAGATTCAGATCCTGTGTTGGGTCCCAACAATAAACTGAATTGGATGGCCCCCAAGAATATACTCCCCTGATGGGCCCTCTAACATATACTTCACTGGTGGACCCCAAGAATCATCTCCACCAGTGGGCCCCCAAGAATCATCTCCATCGTTGAGCTCCAGGAATCAACTCCACTGGTGGGCCCCCAAGAATCATCTCCATCGTTGAGCTCCAGGAAACAACTCCACTGGTGGCCCCCAAGAATCATCTCCATTGTTGAGCTCCAGGAGTCAACTCCACTGATGTGCCCCCAAGAATTAACTCCACTGGTGGGCATCAATAAGCTAACTCCACCGGTGGACCCCAAGAATCATCTACACTGGTGGGCATCAAGAATCTTCTCCACCGGAGGACCCCAAGAATCATCTCTATCGGTGGGCCCCCAAGAATCAGCTCCACTGGTAGACCCTAAGAATCAACTCCATTGGTGAGCTCCAGGAATCAACTCCACTGATGGGCCCCCAAGAATTAACTCCACTGGTGGGCCCACAAGAATCATCTCCACTGGTGGGCATCAATAAGCTACTCCACCGGTGGACCCGAAGAATCATCTACACTGGTGGGCATCAAGAATCTACTCCACCGGAGGCCCCCAAGAATCAGCTCCACTGGTAGACCCCAAGAATCAACTCCATTGTTGAGCTCCAGGAATCAACTCCCCCGGTGGACCCAAAGAATATACTTCACTAGCCCCAAGAATCATCTCCACTAGTGGAACCAAAAAACTAACTCTACTGGTGGGCCCCCAAGAATCATCTCCACCAGTGAGAACCAAAACTCAACTCCACTAGTGGCCCCCAGAATCAACTCCACTGTTGGACCCCAAGAATAAAATGCACTGGTGGGCCCCAAGAATCAACTTTACTGGTGAGCCCCAAAACTCAACTAGTGTCCCCAAGAATCATCTCCATCGGTGGGCCCCCAAGAATCATCTCCACCGGTGGGCCCCCGAGAATCATCTCCACCGGTGGGCCCCCGAGAATCATCTCCACCGGTGGGCCCCCGAGAATCATCTCCACCGGTGGGCCCCCGAGAATCATCTCCACCGGTGGGCCCCAGAGAATCATCTCCACCGGTGGGCCCCAGAGAATCATCTCCACCGGTGGGCCCCCAAGAATATACTCCACTAGTGGGCCCCAAGAATCATCTCCACTGGTGGAACCAAAAAACTAACTCCACTGGTGGACCCCAAGAATAAAATGCACTGGTGGGCCTCAAGAATCAACTTTACTGGTGAGCCCCAAAACTCAACTAGTGTCCCCAAGAATCAACTCCAATGGTGGGCACCCCAGCCCAACACTGGTGCCATTTACAAGCAGGTGAGGGAAATTTCTAAGACAACATGGCTGACATTGCTGCTCTCGAAGGGGGTGTCACTCTGCTTTCCCATACCCCTGAATGGTAACTGTGTCTTGTTATACCATGATAGAGCCCCAATCCTGTGCTGTTGTATAGTCAAAGCTCTGAGGACCAGCATATTAGTGCCTGGCCGGGACCCCAGTAGGAAAACTCCTTAAAGGGCCTAGGCCCACCACTGATTAAATGACTGGATGTGCTGGTATATAACCCAATATTAGCACAATGCCTAGCATGCTACCTCAGATGACCTGGTATAGAAATGGCTGCTCACTGAGCTCTGAAGCCATGAAATGAGTCTAAGTTAATCAATATCCAACTGCGGCAGCGAAACTCGTGAAAGTCCAACTCTACTCAAAGCCTTCAGGAGAGGCTTTTTGACCCCATGTTACAGACTCCCAGAAGGGGAGCTAAGGGGGCTGCTTGGTGGAGGTCAGGGGTGCCAAAAAGGGGCCCGGTGATAGAGGCCAGGATAGGAATTGGCAATGGGTAGCGACCCAAATGCTTTAGCTATATGAGGCCCTGAAATTACCAATGGGAGCCCTGGTAAGGGTCCTGAGACCATAGAGCTGCTTTGCCTATGATGAGCAGCGCCCTACATCTGAGCTTCCTGGACCTCTTAGACAAAGGACATGTTAACATTATCTTCAATAATTTCTTCAAGCAGACGGATGTCACTGCACCTCTGCTAACCCTACTGTGTATGGGGCCCTGGAGCAGACGGATGTCACTGCACCTCTGCTAACCCTACTGTGTATGGGTCCCCGGAGCAGACGGATGTCACTGCACCTCTGCTAACCCTACTGTGTATGGGTCCCCGGAGCAGACGGATGTCACTGCACCTCTGCTAACCCTACTGTGTATGGGGCCCTGGAGCAGACGGATGTCACTGCACCTCTGCTAACCCTACTGTGTATGGGTCCCCGGAGCAGACGGATGTCACTGCACCTCTGCTAACCCTACTGTGTATGGGGCCCTGGAGCAGACGGATGTCACTGCACCTCTGCTAACCCTACTGTGTATGGGACCCCGGAGCAGACGGATGTCACTGCACCTCTGCTAACCCTACTGTGTATGAGATCCCGGGGCAGATGGATGTCACTGCACCTCTGCTAACCCTACTGTGTATGGGGACCCGGAGCAGATGGATGTCACTGCACCTCTGCTAACCCTACTGTGTATGGGGCCCCAGAGCAGATGGACATCACTTCACCTCTGCTAATCCTACTGTGTATGGGACGGTTACTTTAGATATAAGCTGCTGGTCATAAAAATGTGACTGAAGTGTGTATATAAGTGAAGAATTTTCTTATAAATTGGTGATCCAATGTCAGGACTATGGGGGTTGGGTCTGCACCTATTGAAATGGTGCCAATCTCAGGGCTTCCTCCAGAGATTCCTGACCTTCTGAGTCACCTGCGAAACACTTTGTACTACCTAGAAGGAGTTGGCACCAATGTTAGGAATGAAACCTTTAACCCCCACGTTACTGGGGCCGGCCGTGCACCTCTGCGGGTTTCGTGTTTCCAGCAGGTAGAACTAACAAAGGAGGTTTATATAAGGGTGAAGGTCTTGATGTTTCCTTCCTCTCTCCCTGGGAGTGTTTAGCACAGGAGAAAGGCAGATTTTTATCTCGGGTTGTTATAGGAGGAGATGAGAGGGTCTGATTATAGTGTGTGGACAGGGCGAGGAATTCACAATGAATGAGACAGATGAAAGACAATGGAGAACGGGTAGACGGGGCCCCAAGTCATTTCAAGGACTTAAAACTATAAGAAAAAAAAAAAAAAAAACTTCTTTAGACCAAAACTTCTTTCCCATAAGTTTGTATTTCTCAGTCAACTACCCCACCACCCCCGCCCGGTCCTACCTCCGGCGCGCAGGGGTTAGAGAGCGAGACAAAACAAGGGCATCAAAGAGATGGAAATAACCTTCCAGGATCTAAGAACGAGGGTGAGCGCTGCATGGAGAGTGCATCCGAAAAATACAACATTGTCAGGTTAAACAAAGGTGCCGCACTGCGCAGCGCTGATAGCGTGAGAGACCGAGAGAGGAAGGAGACCTTAAAGGGGTTGTCTCACTACAAGGATTGCTGCTTTTAATGTTAAAGATCTTGCAAAAACAAGTCACTTTGCAATATGTGTCCATTAACAGTGTCCTACCTATTCCTAGATATCCCCTCTGTATGGGCTGCATCAGCTCCTCAAGTCGCTATGGCTACAGACCTGTTCAATCTCTCCTGATAGGCTGCCAGCACTGGTCGCTACAGCTACAGACCTGTTCAATCTCTCCTGATAGGCTGCCAGCACTGGTCGCTATAGCTACAGACCTGTTCAATCTCTCCTGATAGGCTGCCAGCACTGGTCGCTACAGCTACAGACCTGTTCAATCTCTCCTGATATTACGCCAGCACTGGTCACTACAGCTACAGACCTGTTCAATCTCTCCTGATAGGCTGCCAGCACTGGTCGCTATAGCTACCGACCTGTTTGATCTCTCTTGATAGGCCCCTGAATTCAAAATGAAACCAAGAAAACAGGACTGAGGTCAGATGAATCAATGTAGTGAGACAACCCCTTTAAAGGGGAAGTCCATCTCACTCCTACCCTTAAAAACTCTATTCGGAATACTCCTAAATAAAAGCCTCAGTCATCTTGTTTCATGTTCTCTGTTCACAATCAAAGCTGCTCTAAACATTCCGTTGCCCTTGGAAACAGAAAAAACTGTATAACTCCACCCTGTTGTCAGTCATGTGATCTAAAAGCTCCATTTAACGGTGAAACTGCCACCTGAGTTCCCATAATGCACTGCTTTAATTTCAGTAAATTTTGAGTGTGGACTCTTAATAGCATTCCTTGATGTTTTTTGAGTTTTTAATGGGAAATTTGGCTGACAACCAACATGGCAACCTTGGTTACTTAGCTTTCCCAGCATGCCCTGCTGCTATGCCACCTCAGTAGTCAGGAAAGTGAATATATATATACACACACAATATATATATATATATATATATATATATATATATATATATATATATATATATATATATATATACACACACACACATATAATAGAAGAATTTAATGGTAACCATATTGGATATATTAGATGGGTATATAGTAGAATTTAATGGTAGCCATATTGCATATATTAGATGGGTATATAGTAGAGTTAAATGGTAGCCATATTGGATATATTAGATGGGTATATAGAGAATTTAATGGTAGCCATATTGGATATATTAGATGGGTACATGGTAGATTTTAATGGTAGCCATATTGGATATATTAGATGGGTACATGGTAGAATTTAATGGTAGCCATATTGGATATATTAGATGGGTATATAGTAGAATTTAATGGTAGCCATATTGGATATATTAGATGGGTATATAGAGAATTTAATGGTAGTCATATTGCATATATTAGATAGGTATATAGTTGAATTTAAAGAGAACCTGTCACATGGGTTATGCCCCACTGGCTGAGGCCAGCACTAGCTAGTGTCAGACCTGCTGTTTCCAGCGCTGTGTCCCTTATTCTGTAAGATGCTGGAGTTTCAGAGCCTTTAATGCTCAAATCTGGTAGTTTGTAGCCAGAAAAGAGTCCAGCTTATTCATGAGCAGGTGTTAGCCCCACCC
Organism: Phyllomedusa bahiana; assembly: GCA_025379985.1. Lineage (NCBI taxonomy): Eukaryota > Metazoa > Chordata > Amphibia > Anura > Hylidae > Phyllomedusa > Phyllomedusa bahiana. Next base: position 52,378 of record JAODAL010008922.1, read on the forward strand.
ACCCAGGACTAGCTCCACCCACCTGACAGTTATTCACATGTTTCTACCTATTCAAAGTAGTAAGCTAATCCGTTGAAGTGCGCGGGTCATGAATAAAATGGACTCTTTTCATGACTCTTTTCTGGCTGAAAACTGCAGATTTGAGCATTAAATACTACAGCACCTTACAGAATAAGGGACCCAGCGCTGGAAACAGCAGGTCTGACACTAGCTTGTGCTGCCTTCAGCAAGGGGGGCATAATATGTGACAGGTTCCCTTTAAAGGTAGCCATATTGGATATATTAGATGGGCATATAGAGAATTTAAAGGTAGCAATGTTGGATATATCAGATGGGTATATAGAGAATTTAAAGGTAGCCATGCTGGATATATTAGATGGGTATATAGAGAATTTAAAGGTAGCCATGTTGGATATATTAGATGGGTATATAGAGAATTTAAAGGTAGCCATGTTGGATATATTAGATGTGTATATGGTAGAATTTAAAGATAGCCATATTGGATTTATTAGATCGTTTTATAGCAGAATTTAAAGGTGGCCATATTGGATTTATTAGATGGATACATAATAGAATTTAATGTAGCCATATTTGATGTATTAGATGGGTATATGGTAGAATTTAATGGGAGCCATATTGACGGTCAAGCATTGATTATTCTTTTTATTTTTTACGTAGCCTTAAATTCCTTTAAATCCCATTAAATCTAATCTCCATGTCAAACAGATAGCTTATATTTATGGGAGACCTTACATCATAGGAAATATCAGCTAATTAAGGGTCACACAAGATGAGGAGGCTCTTGAGATGCCTGATGTAGCTTAACAAGTCAAGAAAACACAATTAGAGAAGCATAAAGCGCGGGTCTGTAATTTTGTGAGGCATGTACCGATCCCTAATGAAAGAGAAGAAGACGTTGTGGTTCATCAAAGATCAGAGCGGGTAGAGGGGGTATTGGGGTGGAGTACGCCAGTACTAAGTTTACTATGAAACTATCGGCTTACATGACAGACACTGTAGAATAGGAGTCCGAAATGTTGATCTTCCTCCAAATTCACTGATGGTCAACTAGAATAAGCTCCATTAATGGGCCCTAATCAATTCTTCTGGTTGCCCCATGGAACCCCAGTAAAGTGAAAGGGTCAGCAGGTCCCCCTCTCTATTCTGTTTGCTATGTGTACTGTGAACTAAGGGCCACATGTATGAAAACTGTTTATGTCTAAGACTCACTTTATTGCCCATAGTAACCTATGGGCAAAAAAGTGAGTTTTAGACCTAAACAGTTTTCATACATGTGGCCCTAAGTCTTCAACACAAAGCAAAATAAATAGGATTTTATAAAAAAAAGTTAGGAAAAAAAGTCCATTGGGCCATTTTTTTCAAAATGTGATCCAGGTCCCATCAGCATATACAGCAAAGTCACTGGTGACTATCCGGGCTCCTGTAAACCCTACATCCCACCGCCACAGCTGGAGAACCAGGATGGGCCTGACCTTCTTGTGATGGAAAACAGACCCTATAAGGTCTCATTCCCCGAAAGGAATTCACAAGAAGAAACAAATCCCCCTGCAGACTTCAGCCAAGTCCTTAACAAAAGCCTCTGCAATTTAATTATCCGGATCCGCATCCGCCTCTGGAACGCCGCGGTATCCACCTGCTGTGAACCTGCTCATTCATTGCTATGGGAGACCACAGAGGAACAATCCGCCAAACCGTCACAGTCATCATTAGAAAAAAAAAATACACTACAATCCCTTCCAAGCATAGCAGGGTTAAACTCACAGATCACTGACTGCTAAGGTCCCCCTTAGATTAACCTATTCTCTGGCCACCACAGGTCCTCTGAAGAGCCTGAGAAGAAGAAGCCCCGTAACTCAGGAAAGTGTTAACGGCCTCGCCTGGAGTCAGATTTCCATTATGCGAGGGGAATGGATGACCAGTGTAGCGTGTATAATTAATATCCAGGCTTTAGACAATCGCTACCTGCCCAACTGGATTCAGTCTTATTAAGCGCTCATGGGGCGAAATCTGTTCTCACTGAAGCTAGAATGAAAATTTTCTCATGTGGAATGATCAAGAGGAGAAGAACACAAGGAGGAAAGCTTGAATTCCTCACGAGAAACTTACGTAGACTTTACAGAAACTTTTTGGACAACGAACTCTTACGGGTTAAAAAAAAATTATGGGCAACCCGGTGAAAACGGATGTAAGGGATTATACTTAAGGATAAGTCCCTCAACATTAGCCCAACTGAGTCAGTACAGTAAGAACATGACCCATTCTGTATTTTCTTATAGGATTCTCTCAAAGATTTTCCCCCCAAAAAATTCAACTTCCATCAGGTGTTCTGCTATTTTGAAGAGGGTCAGTACATGATCCAATGCGTATGGGTGGCTACTCATAAAATCCACTCTCCATAGGATTAGATCAACCACATTGGAGGTTCATAAGGTCTACAGGGATGATGTTGATAAAATATCTTCAATGGATGGCGAACTTATAGAAGGTCTATCGATTCTTTCTAGAAGTAGCACAAAACATTGGTTTATGTTACTTGCCCACTTGCCGGCTATTGCTCCAAGTGGGCTATAAGTTTCTTGCTTGTTCTGCCATTTTGAAGAGGATCAACCCATGATCCAATGTGTATGGGTGGCTACTCATAAAATCCACTCTCCATAGTATTAGATCAACCATGTTGGAGGTTTATAAGGTCTCCAATGGACAGTGACCTCATAAAAGGTCTATCAAATGTTTCTAGAACTAGCACAAAACATCGGTTTACGTTAGTTGACCACTTGCAGGTTATTGCTCCAAGTGGGCTATAAGTTTCTTGCTTGTTCTGCCATTTTGAAGAGGATCAACCCATGATCCAATATGTATGGGTGGCTAGTCATAAAATCTACTCTCCAGAGGATTAGCTCAACCATATTGGAGGTTCATAAGTTCTACAGGGATGATGTTGATAAAATATCTCCAATGGACAGCGACCTCATAGAAGGTCTATCGATTCTTTCTAGAAGCAGCACAAAACATTGGTTTATGTTACTTGCCCGCTTGCAGGCTATTGCTCCAAGTGGGCTATAAGTTTCTTGCTTCGCATATCCCCTGACCAAGGTGAATTGCAGAAGATACCATGACACATTGTGCCCCATTGTACGGCACAGCAATGGCCATCAGTTGTTCTGCTATTTTGAAGAGGATCAACCCATGATCCAATGTGCATGGACAGTTTCCCCATGAAACTCCACTCTCCATAGGATTAGATCAGCCATGTTTCATGGTCATGAGGTCTACAGGGATGATGTTGATGTCATGGCCGCTATGAAAAATCTCCAATGGACAGAGACCTTGTAGAAGATGTCTATCAACTCTTTCTAGGAGAATTAGCCTAAAACATAGGTTCAAATAACTTGCCCACTTGAAGGCTGTTGTTCCAAATGGGCTTGAATTTCTTGCTTAGCATACCCAGTGACCAGGGGGAATTGCAGAAGATGCCATGACACACTGTTCCCCATTGTACAGCAAAGTGGGAAATATAGAAGTAAATTCTCATCTGCAGTTGGGTGGGATTGGAGGATAACCAAGATTATTCTCAATGACTTTGGCCATCCAAAGAGGCACAATTTGTATTATCAGGTTTTCCTTTGTACTAAGCAGATAAGAACATGACCCATTCTATATTTTCTGAGAGGTTTTTGTCATACAAATTCTCAAAAAGATTCAACTTCCATCAGGTGGTCTGCCAATTTTAAGAGGATCAACTCATGATCCAATGTGTTTGGGTGGATTCCTATGAAAATCCACTCTCCGTAGGATTAGATCAGCCAGGCTTCACATTCATGAGGTGTTGATAAAAAAAAAATCTCCAATGGACAGGGAGGTTTCCCATGAAACTCCACTCTCCGTAGTATTAGATCAGTCATGTTTCATGGTCATGAGGTTTACAGGGATGATGTGGATGTCATGGCCGCTATGAAAAATCTCCAGTGGACAGAGACCTCGAAGAAGGTCTATCACCTCTTTCTAGGAAAAGTAGCCTAAAACATGAGTTCACATTACTTGACTACTTGCAGGCTATTGCTCCAAGTGCGCTATAACTTTCTTGCTTAGCATATCCTGTGACCAGGGGGAATTGCAGAAGACTCCATGACACACTGTTCCCCATTCTACAGCACAGTGGGAATTGTAGAAATAGTGTTTCTTCTCTACAGTTGCACTGCTTGGAGGATAGCCAAGATTATTCTAAATGCCCTTGGGCATTCAAAGAGGCCCATGTTGTATTATCAGGTTTTCCTTTGTACTGAGCAGATAAGAACATGACCTATTCTATGTTTTCTCAGAGGGTCTAGTCGCAAACATTTTCAAAAAGATTCAACTACACTCGTTCTGCCACATAATGCAATGTGTTTGGGCGGCTTCCCATGAAAATCTACTCTCCATACAGAGATCAGCCGCGTTTCTCAGTCAGGAGGTGTACAGGGATGATGTCATGGTCACTATGATAAATCTCCAATGGACGGCGACCTTGTAGAAGGTCTATCACCTTTTCTAGATCACTTACAGGCTATTGCTCCAAATGGGCTATAAGTTTCTTGTATAGCATACCCTCTGACCAGGGTGAATTGCAGACGACGCCATGACACACTGTTCCCCATTATATGGCACAGTGGGAAATGTAGGAATGAGGTTTCTTCTCTATAGCTGCTGGGGTTGGAGGATAGCCAAGATTATTCTCAATGCCCTTGGCCATTCAAGGAGGCCCAGGTTGTATAATCAGGATTTAATTTGTGCTCTGCAGATAAATTTCTGGTTTCACTTTGGTAAATAACAAGAGGAATAATCTCGGTGCTGATAAATCCGCCGGGGGTGCAAACAGACTCAGTTCCTGCAGGGTTCTTACATTGGAGTCTTCAAAGGGTTGTCCTCAAGGTCTGTTCGTAAGATGAAGGAAATGTTATGACATGTCATGTCCTTAAATCACCTCTTCATCGATCTCTTTGCAACATCAGATGCAGTACCTACAACCGGGTACGTGCACCATACAGGTAGCCAATGGACCCGCATAGGGGACAGCGCTGTCCTTTTGTAGGGGTGGCAAGAACCTGACCAAAGGCTCCTTCTCTTCCTGGTGCTCCTACCTACAACCGGGCACGTGCACCATACAGGTAGCCAATGGACCCACATAGGGGGCAGTGCTGTCCTTTTGTAAGGGTGGCAAGAACCTGAGCAAAGGCTCCTTCTCTTCCTGGTGCTCCTACCTACAACCGGGCACATGCACCATACAGCTAGCCAATGGACCCACATAGGGGGAAGTGCTGTCCTTTTGTAGGGGTGGCAAGAACCTGACCAAAGGCTCCTTCTCTTCCTGGCGCTCCTACCTACAACCGGACATGTGCACCATACAGGTAGCCAATAGACCCACATAGGGGACAGCGCTGTCCTTTGTATGGGTGGCAAAAGGCTGACCAAAGGCTCCTTCTCTTCCTGGCACTCCTACCTACAACCAGGCACGTGCACCAGACAGGTAGCCAATGGACCCACATAGGGGGCAGCGCTGTCCTTTTGTAGGGGTGTCAAGAACCGGAACAAAGGCTCCTTCTCTTCCTGGTGCTCCTACCTACAACCGGGCACGTGCACCATACAGGTAGCCAATGGACCCACATAGGGGGCAGTGCTGTCCTTTTGTAGGGGTGGCAAGAACCTGACTAAAGACTCCTTCTCTTCCTGGCGCTCCAACCTACAACCGGGCACATGCACCATACAGCTAGCCAATGGACCCACATAGGGGGAAGTGCTGTCCTTTTGTAGGGGTGTCAAGAACGTGAACAAAGGCTCCTTCTCTTCCTGGCACTACAACGTTAACAAACAAGAGGATCATCTCCTCCTTCAACAATATGAGTGATCGAAAGGTGGTAGAGAGAAGAAGTTCCAGACTCGGGGGTAGAAGGTTTGGAGGGTTGACATGCACCATCTCCACGAAGAGGCCCCATTTGGATTAACTTTGTACTGAGGGACAGGTCGGACAAGTTTATTAAAACTTTCTTCGACCCCAGTGTTGCAACATTTATCTGCTCCTACAAAAATATTCCAAAGTTCGTAAGAGCAAGTTAAAATTCCTGCCGGCTTGGACTCTCCACTTCCCAGTGGCTCCCAAGGGACGGGATAAATTTGGAGACTTCATGACATGGGCAAAAACAAGAAAAACACAGCCCTGCTCTCTATCTTTGTCCTTCTAGTCATCTCTTTGGGTCATTCCTCTGTAAGTGACCCTGATCCTACAAGGAGCTGAGGAATGACAGCAGACTTTATTGTGAGGGAGTGACCATTAAAACAGCCTCCACTTAACTGTTTACGTCCTTCTTTTGGAAGAAACCCTACAGTAAAGTCAATGCCCACATTACAGGGCCGGCTGGGTGGCCTGTGGAGCTTGTTAATTGGCTTGTTGAAAGCCGTGATAAATAAAGTGCAATAAACAGCAACCTATTATACTAATCCTGGGGGTTCTAGCCCATAAATCCACACAGGCCACCCCGCCTCTTCCACCTGCCTCCATTTGTCCTCACCTTCTGGCCCGTAAAAACTCCTATGGCCCCAGTGCCCCTACACACACCCAATGACCTCGTCTATTGTGTCCATTGTTCAGTCACTCCATCAAGTTGTGTACATAGCATAGTGCAGCAGGGGGAGAAAGGCCCAGTAACCTACTTGTAAAAAGTCTGGAGATGTCACCTAGACCTCACACGGGACTTGCTACGAGGCCCTGTCTTGATGGTGGAGAAGAAGCAGTAATGGTTTTTTTTCCACTAAGGTCATTGTAAAATTTCGGAATGGTGATTTTATCGGTCACAATATGATAAAAACTTAAAGTAGTCATCCAGGATTCAAAATCATGGCTGCTTTCTTCCAAAAACATTGCCACACCTAGCCACACATTGGATATTGTAGCCCATCTCCATCCCCTTCCATGTAGCAAGGTCACAAAACAACCCAACAGCCCATGGGCAGGAATGGTGCTGGTTTTAGAAGACGTCAGCCATAGCTTTTTAGTCCCGGATGACCCTCTTAATGGTCTTCTATACATCTGGCCACTTCTTCCCACGTCACTGAAGATAAACTCCATCCGGTTGCCCTATGTCTTATACAAGAAGATCCTGACACTCGACCTGAACACCTCATAGGTGGTCCTTTATCTCTGGCTACGGCCAGGACAAGGTTGAGTTGAGTTGGTGCTTACACCTTATGCAGCCTCTTCTTCTGGGCCGAGGGTCTGTCATTTGGGCACCACCAGTCTGATGACTATGACCATTGTATAAGCAGGGGCAAAACTAAATATATATAATTTTATTAAAGTGGACAACCTCTTTAATTTGTGTGAAAGCACAACCACTGTAAAAGACAAGAATACTGGACGTCACTCGGGAGCAATAGTGTGGTATCAGGGGAAGGGAATGAATGGGCATAAGAAAATCTGGATAAAAATGGCTGCCTAGGGTGTTGCCATGGAACCCAAGACTTTACAGACAGAAGGGTGTTTCATGCAAATTGTGAATGTCCTAATAATATATCACAAAAAAACAGTGCAGCTCCTTACAGACTATATTTACTATTTTGCCATAGGCAAACTTACTCTATCAGTTCTCTATCTGTAAAACACTAAAACGTAACTTTTATTATGTATAACTCTTAACCTCTATACACACTATTTAAAAACCTGATTTCTAACCCCATTTATTTAACCCTTTTGCTTCTGAAAGAAGGAATAACTCCCTTTCTATTATCAAGTTGGTGGGAGCACCACCTATTAACAGGAAAGCCTTATATATACAGCAAATTACTAGCTCCAGTAAGGGATCCCAAGCCTCCTACTTGGGCAGTCATCCCTAATCTAATGGGCACAGAACAAATAAGGCCCCCTTGTGACACCCTCTGCAGGGGGTGCACTTGTAAGACAGAGGTGAGAAATCACAATTTAAAACATCATATTGACCTCCCCGACATGTTTCACCCGCTAACCTGGCTTCATCAGGGGTTAGAGGTCCGATCCAAGCCCTGATGAAGCCAAGTTAGCTGGTGAAACATGTCGGGGAGGTCAGGCATGACGTTTTAAATTGTGATTTCTCACCTCTGTCTACAAGTGTCACCCGCTGCAGGGGTGTCACAAAGGCGCCTTGTTTTTTTTTTGTTTTTTTTTTTTTATTAACAATTTTATTGGACATCCTGAAGAAAAAGGGCTTACATAGAAATTTTCAATGAAAAAAAAATTTACGTCCCAAGGGTCAATATTTGTTTTTTGTTTTTGTTCCAATTAGATTGGGAAAACACTCCCCCCAATTTAAGGACCTTTTGGGACCCCCCTTACGGGAAATTATTTAAATTGCTGTTTTAAAAAGGGTTTTCCCTGTTTTTTGGGGGTTGGTCTCCACCGGGCCCTTTGATAATAAAAAAGGGTTTTTTCCTTTTTCCCAGAAAAAAAAAAAGGGGGGTTTAAAAATGATGGGGTTTAAGAAATCGGGTTTTTTAAAAATTAGTGTGTATAGAGGGTTTTAAGAGTTTTTCATAAAAAAAGTTAAGTTTTTAGTGTTTTATAGATAGGGAAGGGTTTTGGGGAATTTTGTTTGCCTACGGCAAAATAGTAAATATAGGAAAAAATTTTCACTTTTCTGTTCTCTTGCGAGTTTTCCCAAAATTTTTTTGGGGAGACCCCCCTTACAGGTCTTCAGCATTTCTGGTGTTTATGCTCCCCTAGCGAGGGAAAAGGGTTTTAGGGGGTTTGATTTTTGGGGGGGTAACGGGGGAATGATTTCTTAAGGCCCACAGGAAGTTGATTCTTGGGCCCCCACGGGTTTGAATTTGTTTCTTGGGAAGCCCACGGTGAAGTTGTTTTTTTGGGGGCCCCATTTTTTGGAGGGGGTTTCCCTTGGGGTCCCCCAGGGGACGTGTTTTTTTTGGGCGCAACAGTGGACGTGATTTTTGGGGGGCCCCAACAGTGGACGTGTTTTTCTTGGGGCCCACCGTGGAGTTAAATTCTTGGAGCCCACCAGTGGGTAGGTTTTTTGGGACCCCCCCAGTGTAGGTGCCCTTTGGGGGCCCACTAGTGGAGTTGTTTTTGGGGGCCCACCAGTGGAGTTGTGTTTTGGGGGCCCCCCAAACCAGCGTGGGGTTGATTTTTTGGGGGCCCACCTGGGGGAGGGATTTTGGGGGGCCCACCAGGGAGTCGATTTTTTGGGCCACTAGTGAAGTTGATTCGGGGGGGACCCCCAAGGGGGGTTGATTCGTGGGGCCCCCTTGTGGAGTGAAAAGTTCGGCCCCCCAAATTGGAGTTGATTTTGGGGCCCCCCCCCAGGGAGTTGATTCTTTGGGGCCCCAACCGGGGGAGTGGATTCTTGGGGCCCACCAGTGGAGTGGTTCTTGGGGGCCCAAACAGGGGATTTGGATTTTTGGGGGCCCCCCCAGTGGATTTGGATTTTGGGGCCCCACCAGTGGAGTTGATTTTTGGGGCCACCAGTGGGGGTGGATTTTTGGGGGGCCCCCCAGTGGGGGTTCTTGGGGGGCCCACCAGGGGGGGGTTGATTTTGGGGGCCCCACCATTGGGGGGTGTTCTTGGGGGCCCCACCAGTGGAGTTGAAATTTGGGGCCCCCCAGTGGGGGGTGATTCTTTGGGGGCCACAGTGGAGTGTTAAATAAGTGGGGCCCCCAGGGGAAATTTTGATAATTTGGGGCCCCCCCTTGGGGTTTATAAGTGGGGCCAAACCAGGGGATTTTTGTTTAAGGGGGGGCCCCCCCAATTTGGATTTGATAAGTGGGGCCCCCATAGTGGGGGCCCCGGGGGCCCCTTAAAATTGCCCTACTGAAACTTTTCCTATAACTTTCTGCTTTTTCCCTTTGCCCTTACCCGGGAAAAAACCGGGGCCCTGGGCCCCCTAGGGCCCAGGGGCCCGTGGGGTTTTTCCCCTGCTCCCTTGAAGGCCAGTCCAAGTCACTTCCATGACCAGGACATATCTTGAGCTCTATGAACAAAGCCAGTAGGTGACATGAAAATTTACCCGGGTTCTCGCATCATAAAGCGGTTTTTTTAATATATTTTTTTTATCCCCCTTCCTTGGGGTCTGAGTAACTTCCACAAACAGAAGAACCAAAGAAAGGTCAGAATACTCCAGATTTAATCACCCCCCACGACTCTGCTGTGTTTTGACTCTTTTCATCTTCCTAAACCCCAAGGTTTGTCGTTTTTCCCCACAAATTTAAAGGGAAAAAGAAAAGCCCTATAGGGGGTTAAAAAGGGGACTACTCCACCCAGTCTCCTCGCTCTCCCACAACAAAGCGGCCAAATCCCGGGATTCTCTTTTCCCTTTTTTTTGTTGTTCTTGAAAATTTAAATATTACGGGAAAACACCCCATTTTTCCCGATAACTTATAACAGTTGTCAGGGCCATTCCATATACATTTCTAACCGCACTCCGTTCTAGGTACAGCGAACCCTACCATAAGCATAGACTGGAGCCATGTTGCATCGCCCCCCTTAAATTTCGGTTCCATTTTTTCAAATTTTGTACATGTTGCATTGTCTTGGGTGGAAAAACCCCCCTTTCCCCCCCAGGAGGGGGGGGAGGGGGGGGGGTGTATGTGATCTGCAAGGAGGGATTTTCATACCCCAAATTTGGGTGGGGAAGGCCCCCCTTCCAAAATGGGGATGATTTGGGCCCAAAAGGGTTCCCCAAAAAATATCCCCACCAAAACCTCGTCCCCCACAAACCCGCCTTTGGGGTTCTTCCCAACAATGGTTGCAGGGTTTTTTTGTTTTTTGGGTGTTTCTTCATTTGACATGCCCCAAAATCCCTCTGTTTTTAAAGGGAAAAAACGTGGAAATTATCGGAGAAAGACCCAAACCCTTGCCCAAACAAAAGGGGGTCCCCTTTTTCAAATTTTTCCGGCCCCTTTAAAAATTTAAATAAATTTTTTATACCGATGCAAGCTTGGTTACTAAAAGGGGCGTGACATCCGGGCTGCTCCGGGGCCCAATTTCACGTAGGGTTTTGCCCCAGGGGTGGCCAGGAAATCCCGTCTGCTCCGGGGGCCCCCATTCAAAAGAGGGTTTTGCAGAGGTTCGGCATCCGTCTGCTCCGGGGGCCCCATTCAAGTAGGGGTTTGCAGGGTGCAGTGAAAAATTTGTTGCCCCCTTTGGGGCCCCCTATAACAGTAGGGGGTTTGCAGGGTGCAGTGACATTGTCTGTCTGGCCCGGGCCCCCTTAAAGTAAAGGGTTAAACAGGGTGCGTCGGGCAAACTGTCTGCTTGGGGGCCCCTTCTCATAGGGTGCAGAGGGGCAGTGACATCCTTTGTCGGGGCCCCCCTTTCACAGTAGGGGTTTTTCAGAGGTGAAAAGGAAAATCCCCTGCTCCGGGGGCCAAAACCCATTTGGGTTAGGGGAGGGGCAAATGACTTCCTCTGCTCCGGGGCCCCTTACACAGTTGGGGTTTGCGGGGTTGCAGTGGGAATTTTCCCCTGCTCCGGGGCCCTTAAAACGTAGGGGTTAGCAGAGGTGCCCCTGACAACCTTTTGCTCCCGGGGCCCCATACCCGTAGGGGGAAACAAAAGGTGCAGTGACATCGGGTTGGGTTGGGGCCCCATACCAGTTGGGGTGAGCAGAGGGCCCGTGAAACCGTTCCCTTTTGGGGCCCCCATTTCACAGGAAGGGTTTTCAGAAAGGGGCAGTGGAAAATCTTTTGCTCTGGGCCCCATACCCGTAGGGGTTAGTAAGGGGCAGTGACATTTTGTCTTCTCCAGGGCCCCCATACCAGTAAGGGTTAGCAAGGTGGGAAATGCACACTGCCGCTTCCCGGGGGCCCCATAACATTTGGGTTAGCAGAGGGGCAGTGACCCCCCTGCTCTGGGGTCCCATAAAAAGTAGGGGTTTTAAAAAGGTTTCAGTGACATCCCCCCCTGCTTGGGGGGGCCCCCACACAGTAAAATTAGCAGGGTGAGTGACATCCGTTGCTCCAGGGCCCCATACAAAGGGAGGGTTAAGCAGAGGTTTCAGTGACATCCGTCTGCTCTGGGGGCCCCATACACATATTTCAGGGGGGGAGGTGCAGGGGGGAATCCGTTTTGCTCCAAAGGGCCCCCCTTAAAAAAAGTTGGGTTTTTCAAGGTCAGTGGACATCTGTTGCCCCCGGGGCCCCCTACCAATAGGGGTTTGCAGAGGGGCAAATTTAAAAATCCCGTCTGCTCCAGGGCCCCCCTACAAAGCGAGGGTTAGCAGAGGGGGCAGTGAAAAATTCCCCTTTTTCTAAGGCCCCATACACAATAGGGTTCATTGGTTTTTCATTTTTTGCGGTGAGCTGCCCCCTGGGAGCGTGTCGTCCTCTCCCCGCACCCTTTGAAAACACTTTTACCACAGCAGGGGGCCCCCAACAGGTTAAAACTGCGCGTGTCAGAAATTTCCACACCCTTTCACCCGAAATTTCCCAAACATCACTCCTTTTTTGCAAAACCCTTTTTTCCCCCTTTTACCCATGATGGGCCCAAAAAAGGGATATTTTTGTAAGAAAAGCTTACCGCACACCTTTTAAAACCCACCCCGGGCCGGGGCCCCAACCCCAAAAGGGGCTTTCCCTTTATGAGCCCGCGCTGCCCAAAGCCCCAAACAAAAAGGGGTCAAAAATAATGTGACTGGACCATGTATTTCTAGTGCATTGTATACGTCAATTTGGAGTATTTAATGTTAATGGGAAACCCATTGGGGTTCCAAAAAAAAAGTGCTGGGCCCGAACGAAAAAAATAGTCGTGAGTTTTAGCTATGACGGGGGGTTTTTTGGAAAAAAAAAAGTGGGTGTGGGGGGTTAAAGGTTAAAACCTTATCGGCAGCTGGAAAGGGTTTAAAACCCAAGGGAAAATTTAAGAGGGGAAAATTGTTGGAAGGAATAAAATTTTTGGGAAGCCCTCCCGGTGAAAAGGGGGACTGCACATAAAAGACCCGACCCGGGGTTTGCTGGGAATTTCCCCAACATATCCGCAGGACAGGAAACAAAGACATTCCCTTTTTCCCCATCTAACCCGACATAGAAAGGGTGGAGGGGGGACATCCGAATTTTAAATACAAACCCCTTTTCGCCCATAGAAGGGCCTCTTTAAAAAACACTAAAACCCTAAAGTCTATTCATAGGAATTTTTGACTACTTTAAAAGGGTTTTGTTTCCAAAGGAACAGACCAAAAACCAAAAAAAACCCGAAACCCTTTTTTTTTCTTTTTTTTTGGGAACCCAGGGGGGAAAAGGTTTTGTCAGTGGTTTGCCGATTTCCCCTTCCCCCACCACATTTTTTCCCCCCCGGGAAAACCGCCGGAAAAAATGAAAAATGTTCGGAAACCCCCTCGGTGTAAAAAAAAATGTCCGCGGGGAAAATCCATTTCGTGTTTAACTGCTGCACGATTTTTTCCCTTTAAAAATTAAAGGGAAAAGGGGGGAAAGCCCGGCTTTCAAAATCCAAAAAACCGTCCCGTAATAAACCCACGAAAAAACCCGGGCTGTGGGGAAGGACCCTAAGTAAAATTTCTCGCGGTTTCAGCCGGCAGCGTTCCCCACTGACTACCCCCACCCTGACTACTTCATGTCATAGTGCCGAGAGGCCTCTGGAAGCATGCATAGCTGTGCATTTTATAATGCTATCGCACTTTTGTAACCTGACGGTCTATACGTTTACCCCCCCTTTTTAAAAGAAATTTTTGCATTAAAGGGGTTTTTCTCACTACCAAAAGGATTTTTGCTTTTTTTTTTATTAAAAAAATCTTGAAAAAAAAAAAGTCAAATTTTTCAATATGTGTCCATTAACCCGTGTCCTACCTATTTTCCCGGATATCCCCTCTTGTATGGGCTGCATCGCTCCTCAAAATCCGCTATAGCTACAGAGCTGTTCATTCCTTTCCTGATATTTTGTCAACCTGGTTTCTTTTGCTACAGAACCCGTTTAATTTTCCCCCATTAAAAGGCTGCCAGCACGGTCGCTATAAACTTCAGCCGTGTTTTTGGTTTTCTTTTCCTGATACTGTTTAGCGCTGGTCGCTATACCCACAGAACCCGTTCCATCTCTCCTGATTTGGCTGCCGCACTGGTTCTATAGCTACAAAAACCCGGCTTCTACTGCAAACTAGGGGGGAAGCCCCTTTAAAAAAACCCCTGAATTTAAAGTGAAAACAAGAAAACAGGACTGAGGTGAGATGAATCAATGGAGTGAGACAACCCCTTTAAGTAAAAATTATTGCTCAGGTCTCTTCAGCGTTCTCCAACGAATGTATCACCGATTACTCGCCGTCTCCAGAAAGATTTAGCTGTTACCCAACTTAGTTCATGTCTTTAAACTGCGACCACAAGAAAGTGGCCAATAATTTGGATGGATGTTTCCGAAAGAGAACAGGGTTGAAAACCTCGTCCGAAAGTTCATCTGAAAAGGCGCTTTTCAGACGAGGTTTTGATGGCTGATTTGGACAATGAAAAGTCAGCATCCGAATCAGCCTTGTGAACCTCCCCTAAAAGACAGATAACAACAGTGTAAAGCCAGATCTACACTGCATTGGACAAGAACAGACGAAAGTCGACTTTTCTTTCCCAATGCACGACTGCGGTTTTTGTTAAGTTTTGCGCAAAAACTGCGGCCGGTTCTGGGGTTTTTTTGCAGTCGGTCCATACAATTTATGGTATGGGAAGACGACGAAAAAGCTAAAAGCACCGGCGTATTATACATGTTCCTAAATCCACCATTGCCAGAAGACTAGCAGAGAAAAAACGACCTGTGTTGTTTTTCTATTAGGGCGCGTTCACACGGCAGAGGACAAATACCGGTTGGTTTATCCGACCGGTATTTGTCCGGTTTTTGTGCCACGCACACGGCCGTGGGGGGGACGGCTTTTCTCCGCGATGAGCCCTCCCCCTTCCCATTGACTGACATATTTCGAAAACCCGAAGAATGTGCAGTTCCATCTTTTCGGCTAAACCCGTGATGGGGACTGCACAGGGTTCTTCCATGAGGAGCCGTTGTGCTAATTTTCAGATCGGTTTTCAGGCGGTCTGCAACCAAACGTATGAAAAAACGTCCGAAAACCCGTGCAGTGGGGACATGCCATAAGGCTGCGGCCACACGGCATTGGCCAAAAAACTCACCGAAAACTAAATCCTAAAACCGTTCATAAAACTGAGTGCATGCCAAAAACAGCTCAAAAACCGACCATTTTTTGCCGCGATTTACGTTTTTGGTGTGTTTTTTTTTCTCTCCCAGAAATGCAAAGCATTATAATTGCTATGGATTTCTGCAAAAAAAGTGCCAAAAAAGTGTTTACATAGACTCCAATAGTACATTTTCCGCCTTGTTCTAGCAGTTTTTGCAACGTTTCACAAAACGACCAGCACCAAAAACAAGCAGAAAAAAAACAAAAACCTGTGAAACGTTTTTTCCTAATAGGGCCCGTCCCCACAGCACAGGTTTTCAGTCGGATTTACAGACTTTTTCGGATTTGAAAGCCGCCTGCAAACCAACTGTCGACCTTTTACATTGACTTCAATGGAAAATGTGCAGCAGTCCCCACTGCACGGATTTTCCGTCGGACGGTGTTTTAGACTAGCTGTGGGCTGAAAAACTTACAACATGTTCATTCTTCTACCAGGTTTTCGGGCAGAACATGAACCTGTGGGTGCGAAGGGGGAGGGCTTGAATTCGCAAACCGCAGACAAAAGCCGTCCTCTGGGTGCCACAAACAGACCGGTATTTGGTCTCTGCCGTGTGAACGTACCCTTAAAGTCTATGGAATCTGTTTTCAGTGGTTTTGGAAAACTAAAAAACCCTGAAAAAACTACTGAAAATGTCAGTGCAATAGAGACACAGCCTGAGAGTGGATTCACATTAGTTAAGCTCTACGTTACAGGTATCAATAGGGGTTCTGTGAAAAAAGGTTCCCCGGCGGATACCACGGCCGCCACATAGCGAAAAGTACAGCAGAAGTAGCCCTGTGTGGACTATGTTTGCTCTATTTTCCGGTGGCATATGCATTACCTGTGGGATTCAGTAGCGTAGTAGACCGTGCTATTGAGTCCCGCAAGATAGGAGTATGTCGTCGGGAAATAGAGCAAAGATAGTCCACACAGGGCTACAACTGCTCTACTATCCCCGATGGGGCCACCGTGGCTGTGGCGAAGTATCCAATGGATACATGCAACTAATAATTAACGTGTGGTGAACCCACCCTAACGCTTACGGTGTTTCACACGGAGCATTTTTGGTGCGTTTTTTATGTGTTTTTTGTGCAGGGAGGCACAGCAATTAATGCTGTACATTGATGCACAAAAAAGGGGCAAAAATTGCGGTAAAAATCGTGATTTTACTGTGATTTTTGCACCAAAAATGCACTGTGTGAAAGCACCCTTAAAGGGGTTTTGCCACGAAGTAAAATTGAGGTGGGAAGTTTGTAATTAAATAATAAACATTTTCACCATTCATCATTATTAAAAATTCTGGACCGTTTTTGTCTTAGCTGCTCCTTTATTGATCCATTGTTTACAGCTAGTCTCCAGGGGATACGACCAGGGCTGAGAGCTCTCAGTCCTGGTCGTACATGCTCAGACATCACCTCTCCTCTCAGGCAGCTACTGAGTGTTCAAACCCCGGGTGCTGTCACTCTACTCCCGTCCTCTGTGCTCCTTAGTAATTAATCAAACAGTGCAAATAAAATAAAAAAGAAACCTCAATCAGGTCTGTGCATTGATAAGAAAAGAGAAATAAAAGCCACAGGTTGGGTTCCTGCAGGGATTTGAACCAAGAACCCTTGTGCCTGGAGGCAAAACTTTTACCTCTGAGCTACATTGTAACTACTCACTGCTCTATGCATACACAGACCTTTCTTTGACTAAAGAGAGGAAAGGCCTGGTGATGTCATTCTGCTGGGTCACATGATATGCAATTCAAACAAATCACACACGCCCCCTTCTGAGCACACAGAGCTGGATGCAGGAGGGATGAAATGAGATAGTGACAGAACCCCTTTAAAGTGGTTGTCCAAAAAAAAAAAAAAAAAAAATATATATATATATATATATATATATATATATATATATATATATATATATATATATATATATATATTCCATTGGGGCAGGGTGTTCCGAAAAAGAACTAATACTTACCACCAGTCTCCCCGCTGCTGTTGCTCCTGAGCTCCCGGCGATCCGGTCCTCACGACTTTTGGGTTCTCTCCCCGACACAGCAGAGGCGTTTACTCCATTAACATACAATTGAGCGCGAGCCCCCCCCCCCAGCGTGTCGCGCCGACAACCTGGAAGTAGAGACTAGCGGATTGCCGCAAGCTCCGGAGTGACGGCAGCGGGAAATAGCTAGATGATTTTTTGGCCCATCAGAATTTTTTTTGTTACTGAACAATCCCTTTAAGTGTTATTTCAGTGTTAGATAAAGCTCATTAGAACCATGATGTATGACACTCACAGTGCAGAACTGATCTCTCTCTCTGCCCCCTCCGAAATTCTGCCATCTTGAAAGCAACTCAAATACCAACCGTTAAAGGGGTTGTCTTACAAAGCTATCCCGAGTCCATATGCCATACCGGCCCCCTAGGGATTCCCATATGACCTAGGAGATGATCTATGACTGTACCTGCTGTACCAGCTCTTGCAGACTCGAGCCCTCTTTTGCACTAAATGCACAGCTTCCCCCAGCAAAATCAGATGTTTGCTGGGGGTCTACAAGCAGAACCTGGGGCGACCAGATGAGTGCCCTGATGTCCACTTTTTAAAAGCGATCGTCTCCAAGTTACAACCCCTTTAAAGCAAAAGCTTCTTGAGGAGCCCTGTCCATATGCCTATATCTATTTGGGTAAATAGACATGATGAGGAAGGGGGGATATAGACATTGTAGGGGGGTATATAGATATTATAGGAGGGTCTTGTACTAAAGTCAGGACTGAAGACCCCCCTCACATGGATATAACCATAGTCCTAGCAGCTGCTATAGCGCCCACTCGAGTACAAGAACATAGTACGTTTTTGTAGGGAATGGATACTACTTATGCTGCTGCTTCAGTGTCCTGTCATTAGGTCGTGGGTCCCATCTCATTATGTTATGGGGTCCGATGAATGCTTGTTAAAGGGGTTGTCTCACTTTAGACAATGATGGAATGTCGCTAGGATTGTGGGGGTCCCGGAGGTGAGACCCGGACTTATCTCCAAAATGAGCTGAAACGGAAAGGTGGTCATATTTTCCCATAGACATGAATGGGAGAATCCATACAGAACTGAGAGGTTTTAGGGCTCGTTTAGGAGATAGGTCTGGGTCCCAGAGGTCAGACAATAATGGTTTATTGCTAGGATAGGCCATCATTGTCTGATAGGTGGGGGGTCCCATAGGTGAGACCCGGACCTATTTCCTAAATGAGCCCTGAAACTTCTCTGTCCAGAACGGAGAGGTGGTTGTATTTTCCCCTAGACATGAATGGGAGAATCCCGACCATCTCTCCATACAGAACTGAGAGGTTTCGGGGCTCGGTTAGGTCCGGGTCCCAGAGGTCAGTAATGATGGCATATCCTAGTGATATACCATCATTGTCTCAAGTTGGGGCAACCCCTTAAAGTACTTATACTATATATGCAAATACACATATAATACTCAAGTGTATTACATTCCAATACAATACAAGCAGAAGCAAAACCAAGAGTAAAAAAAAGAAAAAATACATTCACACAGGACGGATCTTCTTCGGATTTCACTGTGAATTTTTCCACGCTCACTTCAATAGGAAAAAGGCAAAATCCGCAGGAAACATTTGTCTGTGGGTTTTAGATTTTGCCTTATCCTGAAGAAGTCAATGTAGAAACCCTGGCAGTAAAATTTGCAATCAATCTACAAACCGCCCCATGTGAATGTTGCTGCTTCTGCTGCTTCAGGTTCCTGTCATTAGATGGTGAGCCCCATCTCATTTTGTTATGGAGCCCTATGAATGCTAGTTAAAGGGTTTGTCTCACTACATTGATTCATCTCACCTCAGTCCTGTTTTCTTGGTTCCATTTTTGAATTCAGGAGCGTGTTTACTGGTTTCTACTGGCTACTACTGGCCTGCAGTGACGAGCTGCTGAGGACACCAGGTCTGTAGCTATAGCGACCAGCGCTGGCAGCCTATCAGGAGAGATCGAACAGGTCTGTAGCTATAGCGACCAGCACTGGCAGCCTATCAGGAGAGATTGAACAGGTCTGTAGATATAGAAACCAGGGCTCGCAGCATAAACGTAGAGATCGAACGGGACTCTAGATAGAGAAACCAGGGCTGGCAGCCTATCAGGAGAGATCGAACAGGTCTGTAGCTATAGCAACCAGCGCTGGCAGCCTATCAGGGGAGATTGAACAGGTCTGTAGCTATAGCAACCAGCGCTGGCAGCCTATCAGGGGAGATTGAACAGGTCTGTAGCTATAGCAACCAGCGCTGGCAGCCTATCAGGAGAGATTGAACAGGTCTGTAGCTATAGCAACCAGCGCTGGCAGCCTATCAGGAGAGATTGAACAGGTCTGTAGCTATAGCAACCAGCGCTGGCAGCCTATCAGGGGAGATTGAACAGGTCTGTAGCTATAGCAACCAGCGCTGGCAGCCTATCAGGGGAGATCGAACAGGTCTGTAGCTATAGCAACCAGCGCTGGCAGCCTATCTGGAGAGATCGAACAGGTCTGTAGCTATAACAACCAGTGCTGGCAGCCTATCAGGAGAGGTTGAACAGATCTGTAACTATAGCAACCAGCGCTGGCAGCCTATCAGGAGAGATTGAACAGATCTGTAGCTATAGCACCAGGACTGAGCAGCCCTATCAGAGAGGGATATCTAGGGATTAGTAGGACCTGTCAATGGACACATATTGCAAAGTGACTGTTTTTGCATAAAAACAGCAATCCTGTAGTGAGACAACCTTTAAGTCCTCAATACTAATAGATATATATATATATATATATATTACTATATATATTATATAAAGATATATATACATATATATTATATATACACGCATACACACATATAACAATTATGAATATTACATTGCAACATAAGCAAAATTAAAGCTACCAGCAAAACCAAAGTGTCACAGCTATTTTAGACTGTGGATCCGCTGACGAAATAGGGTTAGAAATAGCGTCCAAAACAGACTACGATCCACCTCCCATAGTTTTCAGTGGAAAAACAGTGTCGCAGTGCACACCACGGCTTTTTTCCACACCGCAGTTTTTCTTTCCCCTCAGCATTGAAAAAGAACTGATGTAAACTTCTGAAATGGTTTCAGCCCATAGAAACCAATGGAGAACAGAAAAACCGAGTCCAATCTACATTCAAATAATTTTGACGTGGTTTGGATGCGGTTTTGTCTTGGATCTGCGCCAAAATCCACAACCAATGGACCTCAAAACAGCGTCCGGAGCAACATCCGAAATGCTGAAACCCCAGGTCTGAAGACGGCTGCACGACCACATCTGAAACTGCAAATCCGCGCCCTAAAACCACGCGTTGGATGCGTTCACAAGCCGGACACAAAAGTCCAACGCGGTTACCTCAGCAGGAATCCCAGGCAACACCTCGGATTGCTGCTGAGGATTTTAACTTAAAGGGGTTGTCTCACTACATTGATTCGTCCTGTTTTCTTGGTTTCACTTTCAATTCAGAGGCGTGTTTACTGGCTTCTATTAGGCTGCAGTAGAAGCCAGGTCTGTAACTATAGCAACCGGTGCTGGCAGCCTATCAGGAGAGATCAAACAGGTCTGTAGCTATAGCAACAGGAGCAGCCACCCTATCAAGACAGAGTGAACAGGTCTGTAGCTATATCAACCAGTGCTCACAGCCAATCATGAGAAATAGAAAAGGTCTGTAGCTATAGCAACTGGTGCTGGCAGCCTATCAGGAGAGATCAAACAGGTCTGTAGCTATAGCAACCGGTGCTGGCAGCCTATCAGGAGAGATCTCACAGGTCTGTAGCTCTAATAACCAGAGCTGGCAGCCTATCAGAAGAGATTGAACAGGTCTGTAGCTATAGCAACCAGAGCTGGCAGCCTATCAGAAGAGATTGAACAGGTCTGTAGCTATAGCGACCTGAGGAGCTGATGTAGCCCATACAAGAGGGGATATCTATGATTAGGTAGGACACTGTTAATGGACACATATTGCAAAGTGACTTGTTTTTGCAAGATCTTTAACATAAAAAGCAGCAATCTTTGTAGTGAGACGACCCATTTAACGGAAGTGTTTTTCGCCGTGGGTTAGGACGGGGGGCTAACCCGTGCCCCTCTTCCCTGAGTGGGATCTGATGAGGCTCCACTTAAAAGAATGAACATATACATTTTTTTTTCCGTGCCGTGGATTTTAAACTTCTGGTGTGAACTACAACATGGACTGGGCATTCAAGTGATTACATGAGGATTTTAACAATGAATGCGACAAGGAGACCACGTTGAAGTCCTAGGAAAAATCTGTTGTGTGAACAGACCCGTCCTGGCTCAATCGTGGATCCCACACTGAGAAACAGCAGCTTGAACCTATTCTAATAACGCGTTCACACAGGGATCTGCTGCGGATTTTGCTGTGGATTTACTGCAGATTTTACACTGGCGTCAATAGAAGAAGGCACAGTCCACCAGAAAGGTTTATCTGCAGATTTTAGTGAAGATTTTGCCATGTTAAGTTGGAGTCAACGGAGCAACATGGTAAGTAAAATGTGCAATAAATCTACAAACCGTCCCATGTCAAAGTTGCTGTTTCAGATTCCGGTCATTGGGTGATTGGCCCCATCTCATTTTGCCATGGGGCCCTATGACTTAGGCCTTCCTTGTACTGTGTGTACCCATACACACATAATAATGAAGCGTCTTACACCCCAATACAAGCAGAATTAAAGCAACAGCAAATTCAAAAGATACAATGGGAGAATCAATTCACTGGTCTGTAGGATACAATGGGGGAATCAATTCACTGGTCTGTAGGATACAATGGAGAAATCGGTTCAGGGGTCTATAGGATACAATGGGGGAATCGGTTCAGGGGTCTATAGGATACAATGGGGGAATCGATTCAGGGGTTTATAGGATACAATGGGGGAATCGATTCGGGTCTATAGGATACAATGGGGGAATCGGTTCAGGGGTCTATAGGATACAATGGGGGAATCAATTCACTGGTCTATAGGATACAATGGGAAATGGTTTCAGGGGTCTATAGGATACAATGTGGGAATATATTCGCTGTTCTATAGGATACAATGGGGGAATCGATTCAGGGGTCTATAGGATACAATGGGGGAATCGATTCAGGGGTCTATAGGATACAATGGGGGAATCGATTCAGGGGTCTATACGATACAAAGGGGGAATTGATTCAGGGGTCTATACTAAACAATGGGGGAATCGATGCGCTTATCTATAGGATACAATGGGGGAATCGATGCGCTTATCTATAGGATACAATGGGGGAATCGATGCGCTTATCTATAGGATACAATGGGGGAATCGATGCGCTTAGCTATAGGATACAATGGGGGAATCAATTCACTGGTCTATAGGATACAATGGGAAATTGTTTCAGGGGTCTATAGGATACAACGTGGGAATTGTTTCAGGGGTCTATACGGTACAATGGGGGAATCTATTCGCTGGTCTATAAGATACAATGGGGGAATCGTTCCAGGGGTCTATAGGATACAATGGGGGAATCGTTTCAGGGGTCTATAGGATACAATGGGGGAATCGTTTCAGGGGTCTATAGGATACAATGGGGAATCTTTTCGGTGGTCTATAGGATACAATGGAATCGGTTTCAGGGGTCTATAGGATACAATGTGGGAATTTTCGAGTCTATAGGATACAATGGGGAATCGTTTCAGGGTCTATAGGATACAATGGGGGAATATATTCTCTGTTGTCTATGATAAAATGGGGGAGTGGTGTCTGGGGTCTATAGGATACAATGGGGAATATTTCAGGTCTATAAGATACAATGGGGGAATCGATTCAGGGGTCTATACGATACAATGGGGGAATCGATTCAGGGCTCTAGACGATACAATGGGGGAATCGTTTCTGTGGTCTATAGGATACAATGGGGGAATCGTTTCAGGGGTCTATAGGATACAATGGGGGAATATATTCGCTGGTCTATAAGATACAATGGGGGAATCGTTTCAGGGGTCTATAGGATACAATGGGGGAATCGTTTCAGGGGTCTATAGGATACAATGGGGGAATCGTTTCAGGGGTCTATAGGATACAATGGGGGAATATATTCGCTGGTCTATATGATACAATGGGGGAATCGTTTCAGGGGTCTATAGGATACAATGGGGGAATATATTCGCTGGTCTATAGGATACAATGGGGGACTCGTTTCAGGGGTCTATAGGATACAATGGGGGAATCGTTTCAGGGGTCTATAGGATACAATGGGGGAATATATTCGCTGGTCTATAGGATACAATGGGGGAATCGATTCAGAGCTCTATAAGATACAATAGGGGAAAATCGATTCACCTATTACTTTCTTAAACTGGTCACAAGTAGACCAACCTGGGCCAGTCAGTGTGTCAATATAATCTAATGGCCGGCTCATCTCCAAGCATGTCAGGACACCACAGGCTGCTCTATCTGCACAATGACAGGGTCCTGAGATGGGTGTTGGGGGATGGGACCCGAGCACACAATAAAATACAATTAAATGCACCACCCCTCCTCCCCCAGCACAGGCAGACGGCAGCAGTCCTCCACATTAGGGGCACCTTCCAGCCGGGGGAGTGAGCTTACAATCCATGTCAATTGCAGCATTTACCAATCCATGGTTTGCCTCCAAAGCTGTGCGGTTACAACACTACAACTCCCAGCATGCTTAAGGAGCTGTTAAGCAGCCCGGGCCCCTCTTAGCTGTTGTGGGACTAGAAGTCCAAGCATGTCCGGACAGTCTTAGCACATGATAGGTGTTTCATGATGCTTAAAAAACCACAAGCTGCACACCAGGCGAGTCTAGGCGGCTGGGAGTCGTAGTCTCTGAGCTACTGAACACCACTACTGGAAACCATGCAAAAACAGAACCAATAGAGTATATAGGAGGCCACTATACAGACCTGACCCAGATCCAGGGTGACGTGGACTTCATTGTACTCCAGTCCGCGGGATAAGGGGGGGCTCTGCCACCATCGTTCAGTCCCATCGATGGCGTTGGTGATGGGGTGAGATTTATCTCCACTGCTGCCTAAGCAGATGTCACAGTATTGGCCCTGGGAACAAAATCACGACACTCAGAAGATGCACATGAATGACACAACTAGGGGCATAGAGATCAGCGGCGCCTTCTAAGAGCTTCATTAAAGGGGCACTCTCCCACACTGATGCGCTCTAATCATGTAGGTAAAGGTAAATAGATACTATTGCCAAATACATTGCTGTTCTGATTTTGCTTTCTTTCACAGTTAGAGCAGTTCTCATCTTCTGCTTGTGTACAAAAGCTTCTCTAGGTTACCAACCACCTCTCTCTGCTCTAGCAGTGGCTGGGATGGTGATGTCACTACATGTTGGGTCTTATCAGCAGCACAGGAGCTTGTTTAATGTTTCTTACTGACAAACTATAAGAGCTCTGTAGTCTTGTGCTATGCTGTTAAAACCCCTCAATCACTAATGTCTTTCTAACAGGCTAAGCAGAATAACAGAGATGGAATGTCAGTCACAGCTGTAAAACCCCTCCACAGCCTGAAAAGGGAGTGTGAGCCAGGAGCTGTAGAACCACCCACAACCTGAACAGGAAGTGAGAGCCTGAAGCTGTAGATTATCCAAAGTCTGAACAGGAAGAATAAGCCTGAAGCTGTAAATCTGCCCACAGCCTGAACAGGAAGCGGGAGCCTGAAGCTTTAGAACCACCCACAGCCTAAACAGGAAGTGGGAGCCTGAAGCTGTACCACCGCCCACATCCTGAACAGGAAGTGGGAGCCTGAAGCTGTACAACCGCCCACATCCTGAACAGGAAGTGGGAGCCTGAAGCTGTAGAACTTCCCACATCCTGAACAGGAAGTGGGAGCCTGAAGCTGTAGAACCGCCCACATCCTGAACAGGAAGTGGGAGCCTGAAGCTGTAGAACCGCCCACATCCTGAACAGGAAGTGGGAGCCTGAAGCTGTAGAACCGCCCACATCCTGAACAGAAAGTGGGAGCCTGAAGCTATAGAACCGTCCACAGTCTGAATAGGAAGTGGGAGCCTGAAGCTTAGAAACACCACAGCCTGAACAGGAAGTGGAGCCTGAAGCTGTACA
This sequence comes from Phyllomedusa bahiana, assembly GCA_025379985.1. Taxonomy (NCBI): domain Eukaryota; kingdom Metazoa; phylum Chordata; class Amphibia; order Anura; family Hylidae; genus Phyllomedusa; species Phyllomedusa bahiana. The sequence continues at coordinate 77,679 of JAODAL010008922.1, forward strand.
ACTGCCCACATGCTGAACAGGAAGTGGGAGCCTGAAGCTGTAGAACCGCCCACAGTCTGAACAGGAAGTGGGAGCCTGAAGCTTTAGAACTACCCACAGCCTGAACAGGAAGAATGAGCCTAAAGCTGCCTGTGGCTCTGCGAAACAGCATAGTGAGAACACCCTTTTAACATCTATGACTGGCTACAATTTTGGGCAATGTAAGGAATGATTTTTTTTGACATTTGGAGGCACCAGCAGAAAACACTGCTAAGCATAAGCCACCAAGTCTCACTCCTTCCTGGGAGAGCTGGGTGATAATCCATACAGCGGCCATTAGACTCCCATCAGGGGTTGTCACCCAGCTTTCCAGACTCCTGAATTCCTTCTCTGGTTCCCACTTTGCTTGGTCCACATATTGGAGGTCACCCAGCTTTCCCAGTCACCGACACTAGACTGACTTGACCACAGACGTCACAAAGGCTTTTTATTTAAAGGGCAACACTCCAAATATTTAAGCAATATGGGCCCACTTTACATAATGGACCAACAGCCACTATGTGGACACAGGCTTTGTGTGACCGTCTCATTGTGGCGCCCTCGCCCCTGCTGGGTCACATAACAAGGTGGCATCTCAATGAGGGGAGGGCCGCTCATTTCACAGTTCAAAGAGACCGCCAGTCTTTTAGATAAGGAAGCCATGGAGCAATTAGTAAGATCTAAAGCCTTTCATTGGAGAGGGTAGGATTGGGGACACACAGTTTGGGCTTGGAAAGGAGTAGGGCCAGGCATGGGGAGGGGGAGGTCACTCAGAAGAATGCCCAAATTCTCACCTGTAAACAGAGAGGCTGGAATTCCAATAATGGAGGCTGGAAAGATCAATGCAATTAGAAAGGGGGCGGGGGTGTATGGAGTGGGGGGCGGGGACCACTAAGTATTTTCTAATAGCCACAAGGCAAGAAAATCACTAGGACCAGTCAGCCATGAAAACACTTTCTCCTCTTACTTCTAGATGATCAACGATAATCAGACAAATCATAATAAGACTATAATGAACGGCCCATAGCCATAATCTGCAAGGCAGGGGACGTTCAACCAATGGAAATCTGCCAGATCGCGACCTTTATCTGGACACCAATACAATTGCTATTGCATGAAAAAATCTCTCCCTATGCACTAATGTTATGACAATTTTTATAGAGAAAAATAATACTCAAAAAATTCAAAAACTACGAAGTAGAAAAATATACATAACATTACGCCATCAGAAAAGTGAGCTCATTACTTGCCCCTCGGTCATTTTGCCTTGGGATATCCCCATTAGAATAGCTGCCCTAAAAAGGTTTCAATGTTGCCACCTTAAAAATATCAACTTCAAATTATGCCACCTTAAAAATTATCGCCCTTAAAAACGCCACCTTAAATAAGATATCATTTTAAAGTAGCGTCATAGAAAGGCGATATCCTATTTAAGGTGGTTTTATATAATACAGTATAAAAGTGGTAAAGGAGATTGTTTAAGATGGCATCATATAAAGGTGCATTATTTAAGGTAGCATCATAGAAGGGTGCATTTTTAAGGTGGAATTATGAAATTGTAATAGTCTTAAATTGGCATAAATGAGATTCTTTCAGGTAGTATCAGATAAAGGTGATATTTTTAAGGTGGCATCATATAAAGGTGCATTTTTAAGGTGGCATCATAGAAGGGTACATTTTTAAGATGGAAATATGAATTTCTATTAGTCTTAAATTGGCATAAGATAAATTAGAATATTTCAGGTAGTATCAGATAAATGTGATATTTTTAAGGTGGCATCATATAAAGGTGAATTATGAAACTGTAATAGTTTTAAGTTGGATAAGATAAATGAAATTCTTTCAGGTAGTATCAGATCAAGGTGATATTTTTAAGGTGGCATCAAATAAAGGTGCATTTTTAAGGTGGCATCATGTAAGGGTGCATTTTTAAGATGGAATTATGAAATTCTATTAGTCTTAAATTGGCATAAGATAAATTAGAATATTTCAAGTAGTATCAGATAAAGGTGATATTTTTAAGGTGGCATCATATAAAGGTGAATTATGAAACTGTAATAGTTTTAAGTTGGCATAAGATAAATGAAATTCTTTCAGGTAGTATCAGATATAGGTGATATTTTTAAGGTGGTAAAATATGAACGTGACATTTTAGGTTGGCACCAGAAAAAGGTGCTATTTATTTAGGAGGAATCATACAAAGATGACATAATGTGAGGGTGGCATCATATAAAGGTGATGTTTTTTAAGGTGGTATGACAAAGTAGATATTTTTAGGTAGATTTTAAAATATAAAGGTTCTATCATTAAAAGGTAATATTTTTAAGGTGGTACCATATAAAAAGGTAATATTTTTAATGTGGTACCATATAAAGGTGTTATTATTTTAGAATGGCATTATAAAAACATGATAGTTTTAAGGTGGAATAATAGGATAGTTTCAGGTAGTTAAGTAAATGAAGGTAAAATCATTTTAAAGCAATGGTATATAAAATATACTTTTAGGAAGTATAGTATAGGTGACTTCATTTTAAGGTGGTATGACAAAGGAGATACTTTCAGGTAGCATCACATAAAGGTGCTATTTTTAAGGTAGCATCATATAAAGGTAATATAAATGTTAGGATGGCATAAAAACATGATAGTTTTTAGGTGGTTTAATATAATCAAGATACCTTCAGGTAGTGTCATATAAAGGTTATATCACTTTAAGGTGGTATGAAATAAAGAAGATACTTTAAGGTAATATATATAAAGGTGAAATTTTATGGTGGTATGAGGAAGGAGATACTTTTAGGTAGTAGCCTATAAAGGTGTTACTATTTACGGTGGTATACTATAAAGGTATTTTAGGTAGTAAAAATTATATTACATTCTTATGATTCAACCTAAAAAATGATAGCTCCTTTATATTATACTAGCTAAAAGTATCTCCTTAATGGTATACCACCTTAAAGTAATATCACCTTTATATGATGCCACCTTCAACATGATTGTACCTTTATAGGATACTTCCTAAATATTTCTCATTTATATTTTACCACCTTAAAATTATATTACATTCATATGATACCACCTTAAAAATGATAGCGCCTTTATATTAAAGGTGGTATAATATAAATGAGAAGCATTTAGGAAGTATCCCATGAAGGTGCAATCGTGCTAAAGATGGCATCATATAAAGGTGACATCATTTTAAGATGGTTTACAATAAAGAAGATACTTTTAGGTGGTTTTACGGTGACATCATAAGAAAAGTAATGTTAAATTTTTGGTGGCTCCCAAAAATAAAAGGGTACTTTCAGGTAGTATCATATAAGGGTAATAAAGGCAATACTTTAGAGTAGTATAGGTAATAATTTAAAGTGGCATGACAAAAGGAAATACGTTTAGGAAGTATCATATAAAGGTGCCATTATTTTTAAGGTGGCATCATATAAAGGTGAAATCATTTTAAGGTGGTATAAAATTTAAAAATATTTTTTAGATGGTTGGGGGGTTAAATTTTTTAAGGTGGTTTTATTTTGGGAATTTTAGGTAGTTTAATATAAAGGAGCTATCATTTCTAAGGTGGTATAATATAAAGATGATACCTTTTGTGTTATAATATAAAGGCAATATAATTTTTTAAAATAGTAAATATAAAGGCGCTTTTATTTTTAAGGTGGTTTTTAGTAAAAAGGAGAACTTTTTTTGTAGTATTTAAAATTTAAAAGGAAGCTATTTTTTTAAAGGGGGTATATATAAAAATTTTTTTTGGGTATTATAATAATAAAAGGCAATTTTTTTAAGGTGGTAAATATAAAAGGGTATAATTTTAAGGGTTATTTTAAAGGGTAAAAGAACTTTGGTGTTTTAATTAAAAGGCTAAAATTTTTAAGGTGGTATAAAATAAGGAAAATACTTTTTGGGTTAATATAAAAGGTGCTATCTTTTTTTAAAGGGGGATAATATAAGGGAAAATCTTTTAGGTGTTTAATAAAAGTTTCTAATATTTTTAAGGGGGTATAATATAAGGAAATATTCTGGTATATAATAAAAAGGGCTATATTTTTAAGGTGGTTAATATAAAGAAGATACTTTTTCAGGGGTTATAATATTTAAAAGTGGCTATCATTTTTAAGGTGGTATAATATAAAGAAGATACTTTTAGGTAGTTTAATATAACGGTGCTATCATTTTTTATGGTAGTATAATATAAAGACGATACCTTTTAGGTAGTTTAATACAAAGGTGCCATCATTTTTAAGGTGGTATAATATAAGGAAGATACTTTCAGGTGTTATAATATAAAAGTGCTATCATTTTTAAGGTGGTATAATATAAAGAAGATACTTTTAGGCAGTTTAATATAAAGGTGCTATCATTTTTTAAGGTAGTATAATATAAAGACGATACCTTTTAGGTAGTTTAATACAAAGGTGCCATCATTAATTAAGGTGGTATAATATAAAGGTGCTATCATGTTCAAGGTCTTATAAGGAAGATATTTTCAGGTACTATAATATAAAGGAGCTATGATTTTTAAGGTGGTATAATATAAGGAAGATACTTTTGGGTGTCATAATATAAAGGTGATATAATTTTTAAGGTGGTATACTATAGTGAAGATTCTTTTAGGTAGTATAATATAAAAGTACCCTCATTTTTAAGGTGGTAGAATATAAGGAAGATACTTTCAGGTAATATAATATAAAGGTGCCATCATTTTTAAGGTGGTATAATATAAGGACGATACTTTTGGGTGTTATAATATAAAGGTGATATAATTTTTAAGGTGGTATAATATAAAGAAGATACTTTTAGGTAGTATAATATAAAGATGCTATCATTTAAGGTGGCAGCATGCATACGGCAGTGCCATATCTTCTGCAGAAACTTTCCAGTGTGGACAGGGAATAGCAAGTGCAGCTCCAGTCCTCCCCAGCAGTAGTTGCTGAATTGTTTTGCCCCCACCGTTGCTAAGCAAGTGATGAATGTGTTAATGCCCCCCCCCCCCAGCACAGAGTGGTCCGGGGTGGGGGGCACCAGCAGCTTCTCTGCGGGAAGTGATTGATACAAAGTAACAAACATGTAAATAAATAGAGGGGGATGGGGGGGGGGGGGTGTTAACCCCTTCAGTACCTGGATGGTCTGGCTCGGGTCCCCGGACACTGGGCCCCCCACCAGCTTGCAGTAGAGATGTTCCAGCGGTCTGCCTCCCTCGCCCTCCCCGCAGGTGGCAGTGGCGGAGATCTTGGTGCCCTCTGCCAGGTTGAAGTATGGAGGGTGCAGGCTGTAGCCATTGACGCCGTTGGTGGGCAGCTCCTGGGCACACAGGCTCCTCCAGAGCAGGCAGCAGAGCAGCAGCGGGCAGGGCAGTCTCCTGGGCACTGCCATCTCCTGTGAGGCCGGTGCAGTGTGCTCCCCTCTCCCCCTAGCTCCAAAACTGATGAGGGAGGGTGGCTAGGGGTTTTGTCACAGGAGAAAGAGGGCGGGGGGGCAGAAATCGGGACCTGCCCTGGGGAGAGGGGCTGCACTGGGGGGGCACACCCTGCATGGATGGGCATCACTGGGGTCAAAACTGTGCTGATGATCAGCTGTCAGGAGATGCTGGGAGTTGTAGTCCGATCAAAGCTTGAAAGGATGTGTGGTGCAGTAGATAAGAGCACCTCCCCGAAGCCCAAAACTCTATTCAGATGTTATTTTAGTTTTTATATCCTGTATTATGTTATTGTTTACTCTTTTTGGGAAAAGATGGGTGCCATCACTATAGCGGGGTCATACTCCGCTGCTGGGAGTTGTAATGTACTAAAACTTATGTGATAGAGCCCCCCCCCGGAAATCAAAACATGGGAACATTATATTAGTTATATCTGATTTTTTGGAAAAAACTGGGGGAACATAAGCTGCAAATACTCCAGCTGCTCGGGACAGTAGTGTAATCAAAACTTTAAAGGATGTGTGGTGCAGTAGATAAGAGCACCTCCCCTGAAGCCAAATCTCTATTACAGATCGTTATATTAGTTATATCCTGTATTATGTTATATTAGTTATATCTCATTCTGGAAAAGATGGGTGACCATCACTATAGCGGCTCATACTCCAGCTGCTGGGAGTTGTAGTGTACTCAAAACTGGAAATGATGTGTGGCACAGTAGATAAGAGCACCTCCCTGAATCAAATCTCTATTACAGATTGTTATATTATATTAGTTATATCTCATTCTGGAAAAGATGGGTGACCATCACTATAGCGGCTCATACTCCAGCTGCTGGGAGTTGTAGTGTACTCAAAACTTATGTGATAAGAGCACCGCCCCTGAAATCAAATCATGTCGGTACATTATATTAGTTATATCTGATTTTGGAACAACTGGGTGACAATATAGCTGCAAATACTCCAGCTGCTCAGAGTAGTAGTGTAATCAAAACTTAAAAGGATGTGTGGCACAGTAGATAAGAGCACCTCCCCTGAAGTCAAATCTCTATTACAGATTGTTATATTATATTAGTTATATATCTGATTCTAGAAAAGATGGCTGACCATCACTATAGCGGCTCATACTCCAGCTGCTGGGAGTTGTAGTGTACTCAAAACTTAAAAAGGGATGTTTATAAAAGCACTCCCCCTGAAACCCAAATCTCTTTTTACATTTTTTTTACTTTAATATTAGTTATGAGCCAAAAAAGAGAAAAAAGACAAGGGGCCCGCACAATAGCAAAATTTATTTTTTTAAAAATTTTGAATAATAAAAAGGGGTTATTCTCACCTAGGGGGGCAAGCTCGTATTAAAAGAGGCACAAAAATTTCATACACATGTATAGGACTTTAAGCCCTCCTTACGGGCACCGGGGTTCTTCCCCACGACCCAGACCCACTTCCCCTGGGAAGTTTTAACAAAACAAAACAAAAATGGGCAAAACCGGGCGCACGGGGGGAATTTTCAAAAGACCCCCAATGTTGGAGCGATTATAAAAAAAAAGTGATATTTTTTTTCAAAAAAATTTTTGGCGGTATTATCCCTAACCGATTAAAAAAAATTTCGAAAAACCAAACCTTTTTCGGGGTCCAACTTGCGTTTCAGAGGTAATACTATCGACGAAGCCTAATTGAGCACGAAACGCTTGGGTTTTTTTTTGATCGGTTTTGGGGAAAAAAACCCCATTTGCTTTAAAAAATAAATATCACTTTATTTTAAAATCACCTCCATAAAGGGCGTCTTTTGTTTATTCCACGGGGCCCGGGTTTTCGAAAATTTTTTTTTTTGTTACATAAAATTTTATTAGTTATATCCGATTTTGGAACAACTGGCTGACAATATAGCTGCAGATACTCCAGCTGCTCAGAGTAGTAGTGTAATCAAAACTTAAAAGGATGTGTGGTACAGTAGATAAGAGCACCTCCCCTGAAGCCAAATCTCAAATTAAAAACAATTATTTAAATTTTATATTATATGTTAAATTTTTCAAAAATTCGGGAAAAAGATAGGTGACCATCACGTAGAAGCTAATACTGCGGGCTGTTTCAAAGAAAGAAGTATAATCAAAACTTAAAAGGTGTGGGGAAACGGGTAGAAAAGGGAGCACCTCCCCTAAAATTAAACCTCAATTACAGATAAATTGTACGGGTTAAAAATTTTAAATTTTTTATGTTAAAATTAAAAATATTTTTCTCTTTCTGAAAAAGATGGGGACCATCACTAAAACACCCTCATACTCCATTTCCGGGAGTTGTAGCAATGATGCAGAGGTGCAAATAGGAACTGGGAAAACTGGGGAAGCATTCTAAAGTAAGAATGGTGTTTTGTGGCCGGCCCTACCCCAAAACCAAAGAGAACTGTATAATTATTTTAAAATTTAAATATATTTTAAAAAACAAAACACAGACACCCCAAAATAACATATAATATATATATGTGGGCAAAATGTAAAATATGGGGAAAATTGCTACTTTTTTAAAGGGTCGGGAAAAAAACTTTTTAAAAACCCCAAATTCTTCAAAAAAAAAAAAAAGGGGACTCAAACCTATATATGCACGCCTTTAACCCTTTGATATTGTCATGACAACTCATAAAAAAAAATAACAAAAAAAAAAACTACAAAAAAAAATAGTCAAACCTACCCTATAAAAACAAACCCTTTTATTAATATTACATTTAAAAAAAAATACAACAAATATCACCAAAGAAAATTTTTAACAACCAACCTTACCTATACCGACGCGGAGCACCCCCCCGAAAAAGGACGACCCCCCGGCCAAATTTTTAACAAGATACCAAAACCCAATTTTATCTAAAACTATATCAAAACCCTTCCTATCGTGTCTAAATACCCCAAAATTTCCAAAAAAAAAAGGGTTAATTTCCTAAATACCTATCAAAAATATTTTAAATAAAACGAGGGGCATTTTTTTAAAGGCCCACAAATAAAGTACTAAAAGAAATTTTTGGTCGGGATAATATTTTCCCAAAATTTTTTATCCCAATTAAAAAATAATTTAGATAATTGTTAGGGGGTATCTTGTTAAATTTTTGGCCCGGGGCCCGCCCTTTAATCGGGGACGTCCCCTCCCGGGTGGGTATGGGTTGGGCTTGGTAGTTTAATATATTTTAGGTGATATTTTTGGGGTATATTTTTTAATTTAATATTAATAAAGGTTTTTTTTTTATGGGATATTTAAAACAACTTTTTTTAGTTTTTTTTTTAACAACCACTTTTCCCAAAATTTATGGGGTTTATTTTATGTTTTATATGGGTATAAAAAGTGGGGTTTTTATATTTAATTTATTTTAATATAAATTGTAAAATATTTTAAATAAAAAATTTAATAAAACACACATAAATAAAAAAGGGGTGGGTTTGCCAACCATTTCTCAAACCCAAGAAGTGGGGTAAAAAGTGACCTAAATAAAAAATTTTTCAAAGTCCCAAATGGCAAATAAAAATTGCAAAAGTTGCCCCAAAAATTTTTTAAAAAACTTTAAAACCACAGCCCATTTAAATATAAGGTCAAAAAAAACCCCAGGAAGAATTGGGCCCCCAAAACCCAAAAAATAATAATTTTTTCCCAACTTTCCCCCCCCAAAACCCCTTTTTGGGCCCCCCTAAAAGTTTTTTTTTGGTCCTAAAACCATTTTTTTGCGCGCATTAGTGGTGGTTAAAAAACCCCGGCCGAAATCAATGAACCTGTTCAAACAGGGGGTTTAAATAAATTTTTAGCGTTTTCTAGCAAATTTTCAAGCAAAACACTTTCTGGCTCAAAAAAAAACCCCACTTTTAAAAGTGTTTCAAAGTTTTTTTTAAATTTTAAAATTCATTTAAAAATTAGGGTTTTTTTAAAAAAAAAAAAAAGTGCCCTCCCCTTATCCAGCCAGTTAATTTCGCCGGGTTTTGGCCTACTAAAACCGGAAAATTTTTTGTACTTTCCACGGTTGTAGTGCGCCACGCCTCCAGCACACCCCCCGAAATCAGGCGCATTAAAAAGGGCCGGGGGGCGCCTTTTTATGTACCTAATTACGGACGCAGCCAGCTCATAAATTTCGAAGCCGGCCACAGGGCCCCTGGGGCCATTTTTCGGCCTAAAAAGACAAAAAAGATAACCTCCCGAAACCCGGTAAAAAAATCCCATTCACCCTAGGGTTTTTTCCCAGACCCCTTTCTGCCCCTCGTTGGCCAAAAGGGGCAGACCCGAAAAAGGGGGCATTGCTTCACCGGAAACCAAAAAATTTGGGGCGAAAAATTTCCCCCCAAAAAAAAAAAAAAAAAAAGAAACCAACTTAAAAAGGAACAAATTTAGATTAAACATTTTTCACCGGGTCAGTTTTAAACAACACTTTTGATAAAAGGGGCGAAATTGTAAGGGGGGTTCTACAAAAGCAAATTCAAAATGGCGCCCCAAAATCCCCCGCTTTTTTACATTTCCGGGAAACAGGGGGTTTTTTTGGATCGGTTTTGGGGGGCCCGGTCGGCCCAAACTTTTTGAAAGAAAGGGAATCCGACGGGAACCCCCTGGGGAATGTACAATATTTTTACATTTTCCCTCCCAAATTTTAAAACACAACTGTAAAAAAACCGTGTTGAATAGCAACATACTGAAAAGGGTAAAAACTTTAGCAGGGATTTTTTTTTTTCTGTTCTGCAGCACGGGTTTTAACGTCAGATTTTGGGGCGGTTTCAAGATACTGAATCCAAAACAAAATCCCCATTTTATTTCGGGTGCGGGTGAAACCCCTTGCCCTAAGAAGGGGCCCTGGCAAACTTAGAACTTTCTAAGAAGAGTTTTTTTTTGGGCCTTTTCTCCCCCTCTACTTTAGCTTTCTGCATTTTAAAACCAAGGGAAATTTATGGGAAAGGGCCCTGAGGCCCACAGCCCCCTCTGTTGGTTTTGTAAAAAATCCTCAATTTCTTTTACCCAAAACCGAGTTTTTAAGAAAGAAAAAAAGGTTTTTTTTAGCCAACCCCAATCCCCAAACTGCAGACAACGCTGTTTTGGATTTTTGCCCCTCTTTCAGGCAGAGTAGAGAAAGAAACTGGGCGGGCTGGGGTGGGGGGCATCGGGTACCTCGAAGGGGAAAAGGTTTCGAAGATTAAAAGGATTTGTTTAAAAAAAACCAACAGAGGGCTGGGGGGCTTCTACCCCTTTTTTCCCCCCCATAATCCCTTTTTGTGATATGCAGATGCTAAGAAGAGGGCGAAAAAGGCAAAAAAAAAAACTCTACAAGCCGTTTTCTTTGGGGTTTCCCCTCTCCTTTAAGAAGATTTTCCCCTTCCCTTTGGAGCAAACCCCCGTGCCCCCCCAACACAGCCAGCCTAACCCCCCCTTTTACTCTGCACTGAAGGGGGAACCAAAAATCCCGAAACAGCGTTTGTCTGTAGAAAGAGATACTTGCTTGGGGCAAAAAAAATTTTTTTTTGCTTACTCAAGCCCGGGGGGATCAAAAGAAAATTTGGAGGAATTTTCCCCAACCAAAAAGGGGCGTTTGTGGGGTTTTCTCACCCTTTTCCCCCTTTAATCCCTTTGTAATTTTCTAATTTTTTAAAGACTCTGTTGATAAATCTCCCCCAATTAAGTTTAATTTGCGCCATGTTTTCCCACCGAGTTTTCATACCTAGAACACTAGTGCTACATATAGTTTATAACAAATAGGTAGCGCTTTTTTAAATTTTGGGGGAAATTCCCTGTGGGCCCGGAAAAACCTAAACGCTTTTTTTTAAGGGTTTCTAAAAGGGGGGAAAAAGGGGACGGCGGCGGATTAAAACAGCCCCAAGGGTTTTTAGTTCCACTTTGGTTTTAAGCCTGGCCAGCTTGTAAAATGAAAATTTGCCAAAGGGACCTGTGATCTGCTGCAGATTTTTCTTTGCGAAAATTTCCAAAAAAGGATTCTGTTTTCCCCAGGGGAAATGTCCCCTTTTAAAAATTGTTTTCACAACAGGGTTTTGCGGGCCCTTTTTATTTAAAAAAATTCTTGAAAAAACAAGTCCCCTTTTGGCAAAATTTGCCATTAAAAAAAAGCCCAAACCCAAATTTTCCAAGAAATCCCCCTTTGTAGGGGCTGCATCAGCTCCCCGGTCCACTATAGCAAACAGACCTTTTTTGATGTACCAAATGGGGCCGGGCCAGCACTGGTTGCATACTACGGGACCTGGCTTCACTGCAGCCTATTAAACCCCAGTAAACACGCCCCTGTTTTCAAAATGAAACCAAGAAAACATGGACGAGGTTTAAGAAAAATTTCAATGAAAATGAACAACCCCTTTTAAGGGAACTAATATGTAACCGGGGAATTTTTTTAATGAAAGCTTAAAGTACTAAGGAAATTTGGGAAAATGTTTTCCCCCCCCTAGTTTTTCCAAAACCTAAACCAACAGATTAACCCCGGACACAAATAATAATAATTTATAAAAAACTGAGGCACCCGGATTTATAATCCGGGACATTGTATTCCCCCCGGGGAAGCACGAGGGGACGGGGACTTTTAATAAACAAAATTTAAACAGTGGGGGGAGGACGGGAAAAGGGATTTTTTTTGGCATAAAAAAATTTAAAAATTTTAATTTTTTTCCTTTGCTTGAAAAAAGAAGAAAAAAATTTGTCCACAGGGGAACATAATCAGCTTTAAGAGAGAAAAAGGGGCAGAAACCGAAAAGGGCTCCCTGCCAACCAAAACCCTTGTTTTAATAAAAGCACAATAAAAATTTTCCCCCTTATTGAAGTGACAAAATTTAAACCCGGCAAAATAAATTTCCACCCTCTACCTAAATTAAGTAAAAGAAACTCGATTTTAAATGTGGGAAATTTCCATTGAGTCACTACAAATAATATAGGATATAATTTTACTATAATATTTGCTTCCTTAATTGTAAAAATTAAAAACCCTTAATTTTTTTAAAATTTGGGCCCCCTATGAACAAGAATAAAACCAAACTATAATACTCCCCCCATGAACAAGAATAAAAACTACTATAAAACTGCTCCCCTATGTAAAAATATAACTACTAAAAATACACCCCCCCTATGTCCCAAGAATATAAACAACTTTTAAACCTGCCCCAAATTTACAAGAAAATAACTACAAAAAATACTCCCCCCTTTAATCCCAAAAGGGAATATAACTACAAAATAATACTGCCCCCAAAATGAAAAAAGAATAAAACCTAAAAAAAAACTGCCCCCTTTTTAAAAACAAAAATATAATTTCTATAAAACGCTCCAAATTACAAGAAATAACTATAAAAAATTTTACTCCCCTTCCTAATTGTACAAAGAAAAATAACAAACAATAATCCCGCTCCCTTTTGGTACAAAAATTTAATAACAACTAAATAATACTCCCCCCAATGTACAAAAAAATAACTACAAAAAAATTCCCCAAAAAGAAACAAAATATAACAACAAAAAATACTGCTCCCATGCCCAAAAAAAAAACAAACTATACTACCCCCCCCCAAATTAAAAGAAAATAACAACTATAATACTGCCCCCGGGGCCCCAAAAATTTATAACTATAAAACTGCCCCCCATTTTAAAAAAAAACTACAAAAATTTACGTTTCCCCCTTTTTTATAAGAATAAAACTCCCTAAAATCTGCCCCCAATTTTTACAAAAAAAAAAAACCCTATAATACTGCTCCCAATGAAACAAGAATATAACAACAAAAAATTTCGGGCTCCCCTATGTACAAAAAATAACTACTAAAAACCCCCCCAAATTCCAAGAAATAACACTATAATACTCCTCATATGTACAAACTAAACTACTATAATACTGCCCCCTATTTTTACAAAGAATATAACCAAATTAAATAATCCGGGCCCCCTATGTACAAAAATTAACTACTATAATACTGCCCCTATGACAAAAAATAACTATTTTAAAACGGCCTCCTATGAACAAAATATAACTACAAATAAAAATGCCCCCCTTTTGTAAAAGAAAAAAAACTACATAATATTTTCCCCTATTACAAAAATTTTTAACTACTAAAATCACCCCTCATATTACAAAATAAAACTATTATAATACTCCCCCTATGTAAAAGGGAAAAAACAAATTTAAATAATACGGCCTCCTATGTACAAAAAAAACCTACTAAAAATACTTTTCCCCCTATGTACAAAAAATATAACACTAAAAACTGCCCCTTTTTCCCAAAAGAATAAAATTACTATAAACTGCCTCCTTTGTCCCAAGAATAAAAATACTATAAAACTGCCCTATGTACAAAAAATATAATTTTTAATAATACTCCCCTCCTATCCCCCAAAATTATAACTACTATAAAACCCAATGTCCAAGAAAATAACAACTAAAAACTGAATCAATGTACAGAAAAAAACTACTTAATATGCTTCTATTTTAACAAAAATATAACTACTATAAAACGGGGGGGCCCCTATGTACAAGAAAAAAACTACAATAAAATAACCCCCTTAATTTTACAAAAAATAAAACTATTATAATACGCCCCAAGTTACAAGAATAAAACCCAACTAAATAGGGCCCCTATGTACAAAAAAAAAATTTAACTAAAATTTACGCCCTATGTACAAAATAAAACAACAATAATACTCCCCCAAATTTTTAACAAAGAAAAACTAAAATAAAACTGCTCCTAGTACAAAAAATAACAATATAATACGGGGCCCCAAAAGTCCCAAAAACTATAACTATTTATAATACCCCCTCCTAGGTACAAAGGAAAAAATAACAATAAAAATACTGCCCCTATGTACAAGAATATAACTACTATAATACTGCCTCTATTACAAGAAAAAACTACAAATAAAACCCCCGAAATTTATAAGAATAAAAACACTAAAATCCCTTCCCCCCCAAATGTACAAGAATAAAACCCTACTATAAAAAAACGGGGCCCTCCAAGTAAAAGGGAATAAAACCCAACTAAAATACTCCCCCTATGTTTTAAACCCTAACCCCTTTATGATACTAATGGGGAATCCCCCGGGGGTAAAGGGGGTACGGGGTTCCAGCCCTTTTAAATATCTGCTTGGGCAGGGCCCCCATACAGGGGGTACAACCGGTACCCCCGTAGGGGCCCCGGTGGAATAAGGGGGCCCGGGGGCAAGCGAGCCCCCTTATTCCCCCCGGGGGACCCGGGGCCCCCGGCGGCGGGGCCGCCAAACGCAGGCTCCGCCTGGCCCCCGTGGGCCCCCCAATTTTTTGGGGGGGGCCCCGGGGGCATGCCGTCGCCCCCGGGGCCCCCCCTTTCCGCACCCGGGTCTCTGCACCCCGGGCCCTGCTCCCGACGCCCAAAAGCCCGGCCCGGGGGTTTTGGGGGAACTAATGTCCCCGACCCCCGGGTGGCTGCCTTTGGCGCGGAGCCCCACGCCACAAAACGTTTGCCTCCCAAAAACCGCCCGGGCAGGCTAAAAGAAATTAGCCCTTTCCCAGCCGCCGGGGCGCCGGCCCCTACTGCTAAACGTAGGGGCCCCGGGGGTGACGTCACTTCCCCCGCGCCGCCTATGCGTGCAGCAGGACCCGGGGGGCTTTGGGGGGGGGCGGGGGGGGGGCTCAGTAAGTGATTGAATTTGGGTTTTTTTTTTTTTATACTAGGGGGGCCCCGACTGCTATCTCTAAGGGGGGTCCCTGGGTGCCATCACTAAAGGGGCAAATGGGGCTCTATCACTAAAGGGGGCCCCCGACGCCCCATCTCTAAAGGGGGGTCACTGGCTATCTCTAAAGGGGGGCCCCCGGCCTGCCTATCTCTAAAAGGGGGGCCCTGGCGCTGCCCATCACTAAAGGGGGGACTGACTGCCTTTCACTAAAGGGGGGGACCCGACCCGCCTAAACCCCTAAAGGGGGGGTTCCCCCCGGGGCTGGGCCCATTCTAAAGGGGGTCCCTGGCATGCCCCAACACTAAAGGGGTCCCTGGCCCAAACACTAAAAAGGGGGTCCCTGGGGCTGCCTATAACTAAAAAGGGGGGCCCCGGCGCTGCCAAAAACTAAAGGGGGCCCCGGCTGCCTAACATTTTAAAGGGGGGCCCTGACCTACCTAACCTCAAAAGGGGGGCCCTGACCCTACCTAAAACCCCTAAAGGAGGGCCCTGACTTTTACCAACCTCAAAAGGGGGGCCCTGGGCCCCCTACAAACAAAGGGGACCATGCTGGTTTCCCACCAACCAACCCCGGGGCTGGGCCCACCCAAATTTTCCGCGGGGGGGCTACCTCCTAAAAAAGGGCCTATCCCAAAATTTCCGGGCCCTTTCCCAATTTTTCCTACCTACCTGGGGAAAATAATTGTTAGGGGAGCACCCCAAAACTGTAGCATTATCTCCAGGGGGGTTTGTCCTCTCCCCAACCCCCCAACCCCTTAGGATACTAGGGCCCCTAATTTGGGGGCTTTTTACCCCCTCCCCACCCCTTTTAAAATTTTGTACAGAAGGGGGGAAATAGATAAAGAAATGCTTGAAAAATGAGGATTCTTAAAATATTTTGTTTTAAAAATTTTTTGGGAGGGATGAGTTTTGGCCGGGAAAAAGTCAAACATGGCTTTTTGGGAACCGGGTGCAGAAGAAAAAAAGGGAAAAAAAACGACCATGAAGAAAGAACGACTTTCCCCAGATAGGGGCTTTTTGGGGTGGGGTCCTTTATTTCAGGGGGTTTTTTTGCTTCTAAAATTGGGTCATTCTGAATTTCCCCGGGAATGTGAAACCCCCAGTTTGGGGTCTGACCTCAAATTGGGCCCCTAAAGGCTTTTGTAGGTTATTTCCTGAAACGGGGCTGACCTCTATGTGGTCTCTAAGGGGCGGTGTTTTAGGGTTTTAACCCCGAGCTGGGGTTAGGGAAAGGGACACTTACTTTTTTTCTGGTTTTTTTTATTTTTGAAGGGGGTTTAGGTTTCTTTAAACCAAAGGGAAAAAAAAGGAGGGGGTAAATTTTTTGGGGTGGAGGGGGATTTTGTATTTTGGGTGGGGAGTGGGAAATTTTATGTGGGTGGTGGGGGATTGTGTTGGTGGGTGGAGGGGGGTAGTTGGGATTGGGTGGAGGGGGAAAAGGGGTAAATTTTTGGGGAGGGGGATAGTGTATGTGGGGGGGGGGGATATTGTATGTGGGGTGAGGGGGGTATTGTATGTGAGTGGAGGGGGAAAATTTATGTGGGGTGGGGCGGGATATTGTATGTGGGTGGGTGGGGATATTGTATGTGGGTGGGGGGGAGGGTATTGTAAGTTGGGGGGAGGGGGATATTTTTTTGTGGGTGGAGGGGAGGGTATTGTATGGGGGTGGGGGGGATATTGTAAAAAGGGGGGGGGGGATTTTTGTTGGGGGGAGGGGGATATTGTATGTGGGTAAAAGGGGGTAATTGTATGTGGGTGGGGGATATTGTAGTGGGTGGGGGGGGGTATGGATGGAGGGTACTTACCCTGTTTCTTGAAATTTTTGAGACAGACAGATAAATGACTCATTGCTATTGGGACTAACAAAAAAAAGTTTTTTTTTTTGCACCCGTAATTAAAGGTTGGGAAAATGGGGGGCATTTTTTGTCCTAGAGGCCGTTTTTTTTTTCTGGGGCGGGCGATCGGGTTTCCCGGGGGGGGGGTTTACGGGGGGGGGCAGGGGCTTCAGCTGTAAAGGGGCCCTGAAATTTTTTGTTGGGGGCCCTGGGGTGTGGTTTCAGTGGGGGTAATGGTTGGTAAAAATGCTATACTGGGTGTTTCTCCAGGATCCGTCCTACGTATGAGGACCCGGTTAAGGTGTTTAAAACACTCCCGAGGCGGATTCTCTAAAATTGTTAATTTAAACCACTCTGGGGCCCGGGAAAAGAATGGGCTCTAAACCCCTGGAACCCCGCCCCGGGTTTTTGCGGGTAAAAAAAAGGGATGCTTTTCCTCCCGACAAACAAATTTTGGCAGAAGGGACGGCCCCCCCTCCCAATTTCCCCGGGGAGGATTTACAAACACCCCGGTATCAAATCAGAAGTGAGCAATGGCTCAAGAATCTGAGAACTTCTGGTGTATCTACTACTACGGGGCCAACAATGTCACTTCTGGTGCAGAACTGCATGGAGCTGATGGGGCGGCCGTCCTTGTAGAGCCTCAGCTCAATGTACATGGGTGACTGTGGTGGTTCAACAGGATGCAACATGGTCACAGTCACAGAATAGTGGAAGGACAACATTACGTGGCTCTGTACTGGTGCTGGATCCAAAGAGCGCTGCTCCCACACTGGTGGTGACGACTCCCGATGACCATAAAGCCTGGTTCCTCTAGAGCAGGGGTCTTCAAACTGCGGCCCTCCAGCTGTTGGGAAACTACAACTCCCATCATGCATTTATATAATCTATAACATTGGGCATGATGGGAGTTGTAGTTTCCCAACAGCTGTAAGGCCGCAGTTTGAAGACCCCTGCTCTAGAATGTCCCATCATGACTGAAGAACTGATGCTCCTCAAGGCATTGTCTGCATCCAGCTTGTTACTGGTTCGCCTCCTTTACTTTAACTTGTCCATGGATTTGGGCCTTCTCATCATAGGTCCAAAATTTACTGAAAAATGGAGTTGGATTTGGCTCAACCACTTTTTCTCTCTGGTTTTCCAAAGAACCGAGATTTTTATACATCTTCTGTGTTCCTTCTTTATTAGACACAGTAAGTTCTAAGTCCAGTGTTTGAGGAACCCATTCTTGTTCTGTATCTTGGGTTCTTTCTTATCAGTTTATCCAAGCAGGTAAAAAGTTTTTATTCTTAGGGGAACATCTTAAAGCTCTTGGTCCCAACTGAGGATGGTTTTTTGGGTCCTCCATTCCAAACTGAAGATGTTTTTAGGGTCCTCCATTCTAAACGGAGGATTTTTTTTTGGGGTCCTCCTTTCCAAACTGAGGATTTTTTTTGGGGATCCTCTATTCCAAACGAGGCTGTTTTTTGGGTCATCCATTACAAACTGAGGATGTTTTTTGGGCCCTCCATTACAAACTGAGGATGTTTTTTTGGGCCCTCCATTCCAAACAGAGGATGTTTTTTTGGGCCCTCCATTCCAATCAGAGGATGTTTTTTTGGGCCCTCCATTCCAATCAGAGGATGTTTTTTTGGGCCCTCCATTCCAATCAGAGGATGTTTTTTTGGGCCCTCCATTCCAATCTGAGAATGTTTTTTGGGTCCTCCAAACTGAGGATGTTTTTTGGGTCCTCCATTCCAAACAGAGGATGTTTTTTTGGGTCCTCCATTCCAATCTGAGGATGTTTTTAGGGTCCTCCATTCCAAACTGAGGATGTTTTTTGGATCCTTCATTCCAAACTGAGGATGTTTTTAGTGTCCTCCATTCCAAACTGAGGATGTTTTTAGTGTCCTCCATTCCAAACTGAGGATGTTTTTAGTGTCCTCCATTCCAAACTGAGGATGTTTTTAGTGTCCTCCATTCCAAACAGAGGATGTTTTTTGTGTCCTACATTCCAAACAGAGGATGGTTTTAGTATCCTTCATGCCGAACTGAGGATGTTTTTAGTGTCCTCCATTCCAAACCGAGGATGTTTTTTGGATCCTTTATTCCAAACTGAGGATGTTTTTTGGATCCTTCATTCCAAACTGAGGATGTTTTTTGGATCCTACATTCCAAACTGAGGATTTTTTTTGGTTCCTACATAACAAAATGACGATGTTTTTTTGATCCTTCATTCCAAACTGAGGCTGTTTTTTGGCTTCCTCCATTCCAAACTGAGGATGTTTTTAGGTTCCTCCATTCCAAACTGAGGCTGTTTTTTGGCTTCCTCCATTCCAAACTGAGGATGTTTTTAGGTTCCTCCATTCCAAACTGAGGCTGTTTTTTGGGTCCTCCATTCCAAACTGACAATTTTTGTTGGGTCTTCGATCACAAAATGACGATGTTTGTTACAATCAGGTGTCACTCTCCTTACTTCTTCATCTGGCAGATGGTGATTGGAGCTAGGCTTATAACATGTGGTCTTCTACTGGAGATGGGAGAGAGCTTCTGTTGCTGCCAGTTACATTACAGCGCATGCGTTACACTCAAGGCCCCGGTCCTCCATGTCAGATTACATGTCCCTCAAGAGCTTAGACACAGCAAGCAGGGATGGACGAAGTGCAGACACAGAAGGACCGGCTCACCACTTTCCCCACAGGACAGAGCCAGCTTTTGACAGAGATGGGGGTACCAGCGCAGAGAGTAGGCACCATCTTGGGTTCAGAGCTCCGGCGAGCACCTCCACACCACTATGTTCAGCAACTCACAGGCGTTGGCACAGCTCTTACATCCTTACCCAGACACCCTAGCCACCATTCAAGGTAGGAAGCTCAGTGCTAGGGGTGGAGGCGCCGGCTATTATACAACCTTGAAGGACATCTTAGCCTTTTACTGACCACGTGGTGCACCATGGCCCTTTGAAGGCAACCATAATGCTGATGTTGCCCTTGAGGGAAAAGGAGTTTGACACCCCTGCCTTACAGCTCTAACGCCCCAATCCAAAAGCTACACCTGTGCAGTTTATAACACTGCTGTTGTTTTATGTTGCAGAGGAGCCTTTGCATCAACTTAGGTGCGACCTCTTTCTTGCACTTCTTATAGCTCTGTTGCCGCTTCATTGCATCTTTAGTACCAACTCTCTATTGGAGTTCCCAGTACAGGGGAGAGCTGTGTTCTCCATTCTGTTCTATGGGAGTTCCCAGTACAGGGGAGAGCTGTGTTCTCCATTCTATTCTATGGGAGTTCCCAGCACAGGGGAGTGCTGTGTTCTCCATTCTGCTCTATGAGAGTTCCCGGTAAAGGGGAGCTCTGTGTTCTCCATTCTATTCTATGGGAGTTCCTGGTACATGGGAGCGCTGTGTTCTCCATTCTATTCTATGGGAGTTCCCGGTACAGGGGAGCGCTGTGTCCTCCATTCTGTTATATGGGAGTTCCCAGTACAGGGGAGCGCTGTGTGCTATATTCTAATCTATGGGAGTTCCCAGTTCAGGGGAGCGCTGTGTTCTCCATTCTGTTCTATGGGAATTCCCAGTACAGGGGAGCTCTGTGTTCTCCATTCTGTTCTATGGGAGATCTCAGTACAGGGGAGCGCTGTGTTCTCTCGAGTGTGTTCTATGGGAGTTCCCAGTACAGGGGAGCGCTGTGTTCTTTCTTTTCTATGGAAGTTCCCAGTACAGGGGAGCGCTGTTTTCATCATTCTGTTCTATGATAGTTCCCAGTACAGGGGAGTGCTGTGTTCTCCATTCAGTTCTATGGGAGCTCCCAGTACAGGGGAGCGCTGTGTTCTCCATTCTGTTCTATGGGAGATCACAGAACAGGGTAGCGATGTGTTCTCCATTCTGCTCTATGGGAGTTTCCAGTACAGGGGAGCGCTGTGTTCTCCATTCTGTTCTATGGGAGTTTCCAGTACAGGGGAGCGCTGTGTTCTCCATTCTGTTCTATGGGAGTTCCCAGTACAGGGGAGCGCTGTGTTCTCCATTCTGTTCTATGGGAGTTCCCAGTACAGGGTAGCGCTGTGTTCTCCATTCTGTTCTATGGGAGTTCCCAGTACAGGGGAGTGCTGTGTTCTCCATTCTGTTCTATGGGAGTTCCCTGTACAGGGAAGCGCTGTGTTCTCCATTCTGCTCTATGGGAGTTCCCAGTACAGGGGAGCGCTGTGTTCTCCATTCTGGTCTATGGGAGTTCCCAGTACAGGGGAGCGCTGTGTTCTCCATTCTTCTCTATGGGAGTTCCCAGAACAGGGGAGCGCTATGTTCTCCATTCTGTTCTATGGGAGTTCCCAGTATAGGGGATTGGAATGTTTAACCATACCCAGAACTCTCATAAAACAGAATGGGGAGTCGTGCACATGCGCGACCAGTTCTTCATTGTGAGCCGAGACTTTCGGTGGCCCAATCCAGAGTTAGGTGCAGGTCGGGCACCTATTACACTTTGATGGCGTATCCTATAATTATGCCATCAATGTCTATGGTGGGATCATTCCTTGAGTGATAACATGAGCTACCGACGTCTACTCCTCCGCTCTGTCCAGGGTTCCCTTTAAGTCTTCCTCCGGCCGCAGCTTCTAATCCCCTTGTTTATATGTGGATGTGACGGGAACATCCGAGACCTTTCGCCACAAGCCTCCAGGCCGTGTTTCTGAGGAAAACACCGAGATTTCAGTTCTGTCTAAAGGATGGAAAAAACAATATTGCAGCATATTTTAGATGTTCACAAGTCGCATGTTGTTTAGGAGAACTAATCCCGAGCGGGGACCCCCCACAGCAAACACACAAACAGATGCAACATGGAGCTGCGGGGACCCCCCCACAGCAAACACACAAACAGATGCAACATGGAGCTGCGGGGCCGCGGCTTATAGAACAAACATGAAGATGTAAACAGAGGACAGACGAATCTATAAAACTTGATGGAGCTCAAGTGTCCTTCTGACTCCACCACTCGAAATCCGTGCCCTCCTATTACCAGTGCTACATATGGTGAGTCTGGAGCAAGTGTCAAACTCAAGGGCCACGGGCCGAATCCGGCTCATCATGCATTTCTGGTGGCCCTGGAGAGCTCGGGCACAGCGAGCAGGGATGGACAAGGTCCGGAGGCAGAAGGTCCGGCTCCCTACCCTCCCTGGAGGATGCAGCCAGCACTTGGCAGAGGCAGAGCCGTCCTAACAGCATTATGGGCCCCCGGGCAGAGCACTGCAGTGGGCCCTGTCCAAATACATGACACCACACTTGGTCATGCCTTGAGCCACCCCCAAAACACCTATAATTATCACGCCACTTATGTCTGGACAACTGGACACATACCACCGCCATACAGTGACCAGATAGTGGTAGATACTAGTTGTATGTAGGCTCTGCAGACATATAAGTGATTACACTGCGGTTACATTTAGTGACTCACCGGAGACGTCTTTTCTGATCAGCGTCGTTCACTTTCCCTGTTCTTCTCCATCCGGTTCACACCTTCATGCTGATTGCTCCCGGCCAATACTCGTCCCTGCAGATTGGGACACAAATATCTTAGAATCCTCACATTTCCAGTAACTCCTTAATTATAGGTATATAAGTCCCCTCAGATAGGAAGCTCTATAGGGCCCTGCAGTTAGACAGGTATACATGACCCCTCAGATAGGAAGCTATATAGGTCCCCATCAGTTAGGCAGGTATACAGATATGCCCTCTCAGTCAGGCATGTGTGTATATATATGTCTCCTCAGTCAGGCAGGTATATATTGTCCCCTTAGACAGGCAGGTATATAAATATAGGGGCACTCAGGCAGGTATACAGGGGCACACAGGCAGGTATATAGAGATAGGGACTCAGGCAGGTGTATAGAGATAGGGGCTCAGGCAGTTATATAGAGATAGGGGCTCAGACAGGTGTATATAGGGGCTCAGGCAGGTGTATATAGGGGCTTAGGCAAGTGTATATAGGGGCACACAGGCAGGCATATAGAGATAGGGGCTCAGGCAGGTGTATATAGGGGCTCAGGCAGGTGTATAGAGATAGGGGCTCAGGCAGGTATATAGAGATAGGGGCTCAGGCAGGTATATAGAGATAGGGACTCAGGCAGGTGTATATAGGGGCTCAGGCAGGTGTATAGTGATAGGGGCTCAGGCAGGTGTATATAGGGGCTCAGGCAGGTATATAGAGATAGGGACTCAGGCAGGTGTATATAGGGGCTCAGGCAGGTATATAGTGATAGGGGCTCAGGCAGGTGTATACAGGGGCTCAGGCAGGCATATAGAGATAGGGGCTCAGGCAGGTATATAGAGATAGGGGCTCAGGCAGGTGTATATAGGGCCTCAGGCAGGTATATAGAGATAGGGGCTCAGGCAGGCATATAGAGATAGGGGCTCAGGCAGGCATATAGAGATAGGTGCTCAGGCAGGTGTATATGGGGCCTCAGGCAGGTATATAGAGATAGGGGCTCAGGCAGGTGTATATAGGGGCTCAGGCAGGCATATCGATATAGGGGCTCAGGCAGGCATATATAGGGGCTCAGGCATTTGTATATAGGGGCTCAGGCAGGCATATAGATATAGGGGCTCAGGCAGGTGTATATAGGGCCTCAGGCAGGTATATAGAGATAGGGGCTCAGGCAAGTGTATACAGGGGCTCAGGCAGGCATATAGATATAGGGGCTCTCAGGTAAAATAATAAATATAGGGGCTCCCAGGCAGACATTTGTTATAGGGGCTCAGGCAGTGCTATGATATGGGCTGCAGGCATAGTATAGGGGCCAGGCAGACATTGTTAAGGGGCTCAGGCAGCTATAGTATAGGCTAGGCGGCTAGATATAGGGGCAGGCAGGCATATGATATGGGCTCAGCAGACAAAGATATAGGGGTCAGGCAGAATTTGTATAGGGCTCAGCAGCATATATAGGGGCTCAGGTAGGCAATATAGGTCGGCGGCATATATAGGCTCAGGCAAGTGTATAGAGGCTAGGCAGGCATATGAAAGGCTCAACAAGTGAAGGCTCAGGCAGGATAGAGAAGGGGCACTCTCAGGTAAAAATAATAACATATACACTACCGTTCCGGCGCGCGCCTCTTAGGCCCGCTCGCCTGGGAGCTCCTCGAGCTCCTCGGCGACATCTATGACGGGCTGTGCGCCGGAGGACAGTCAGCGGCGCGATGACATCACTTCATCGCGCCACTGCCAGCTGAGCCGCGGCGGGTCCTCAGCGCTATGAGGACCCGGCGGCCCCGCTGTGTCGGTCCGACACTGTCTGTGGAGCAGGGAGCGCTCAGCAGAAGCCCGCAGCTGCATGTGCGTCCTGCGGACGCACATGCGGCTGAAGGGCCAGTCGGTGCTCCAGGCCCACGGCTGCGGCCAGGAGCCCGGGAGGTTCGGGGCCCCTGCCTGCGCCCCTTAGGGACAGGCAGAGGTAGGCGCCCTAGGCAATCGCCTACCTCTGCCTACCCATCGTCCCGGCCTTGGCTATAGCTACAGACCTGTTTAATCTCTCCTGATAGGCTACAATACTGGTCGCTATAGCTACAGACCTGTTCAATCTCTCATGATAGGCTGCCAGCACTGGTTGCTATAGCTACAGACCTTATTTCTACTATTCCCCGTTCTGATAGTGCTGTCCAGGGCCCGGGTGGTTGCTATAGCTACAGACCTGGCTTCTTCTGGAAGCCAGTCAACACGCCCCTGAATTCAAAATTGAACCAAGAAAACAGGACTGAGGTAAGATGAATCAATGTAGTGAGACGACCACTTTAAATAAGCCAAGCCAACCAAGGGATCTAGGGTATGTTTCTTGTATTCCTGGGACATACATACACCACTTGGGGCCCCTATACTTGTGGGGCCCATGGGCAACTGCCTAGTGTGCCCAATGGAAAAGATGGCCCTGGGCAGAGGTGGTGCCATCTTGGATTCCGAGATCCGGGACGCACCCTCACACTCTGCTATTCAACAGTAGCACAGCTCTGACAGCCCCAACCACTCTAACCACCCTCCAAAGCTCTTTAAGGCCAACCATGATTCTGATGGTGGCCTTTGGTGGAATTGAGAGTGACATCCCTGGTCTAGAGTGTCAAACTTATCACCAAGGGCCACACCAGCATTATGGTTGTCCTTTAAGGGGTATTGGCGGGTGGCCAGGGAGCCTGGGTAGGGCTGTCTGCACTGTGCCGGTGTGGAGGAGCATACTGGACCTCGAAATACAAGATGGCGACTAGAAGTATCTAAAAGTCATAAAATAGGACTTTAGTGTTGCCTCTGAAGATGCAGCAAAGTAGCAGAAACAGGGCTCAGCAGGTGCAGGAAAGAAGTGGCGCTTAAAGTGGTACAAAGGCTCCTCTACAACATAAGAAGATGCCAGTGTTATAACTGGCACAGGTACGGGTTTTGGATTGGGAAGCAAAAGCTGTAAGGCAGAGGTGTGAAACTCTTAAGGGCCACATCATCATTATGGATACCCTCACGTGGTCAGTAACAGGCCAAGATGTTCTTTAAAGGGGTTGTCTCACTACAAGGATTGCTGCTTTTAATATAAAAGATTTTGCAAAAACAAGTCACTTTGCAATATGTGCCCATTAACAGTGTCCTACCTATTCCTAGATATTCCCTCTTGTATGGGCGGCATCAGCTCCTCAGGTCGCTATAGCTACAGATCTGTTTGATCTCTCCTGATAGGCTGCCAGCGCTGGTCGATATAGCTACAGACCTATTTGATCTCTCCTGATAGGCTGCCAGCACTGGTTGCTATAGCTACAGACCTGTTTGATCTCTCCTGATAGGCTGCCAGCACTGGTTGCTATAGCTACAGACCTGTTTGATCTCTCCTGACAGGCTGCCAGCACTGGTTGCTATAGCTACAGACCTGTTTGATCTCTCCTGATAGGCTTCCAGTACTGGTTGCTATAGCTACTGACCTGTTTGATTTCTCCTGATGGCTGCCAGCGCTGGTTGCTATAGCTACAGACCTGTTTGATCTCTCCTGATAGGCTTCCAGTACTGGTTGCTATAGCTACAGACCTGTTTGATCTCTCCTGATAAGCTGCCAGCACTGGTTGCTATAGCTACAGACCTGTTTGATCTCTCCTGATAGGCTGCCAGCGCTGGTCGATAAGCTACAGACCTTTTGATCTTCCTATAAGGCTGCCAGCACTGGTTGCTATAGCTACAGACCTGTCTATCTCTCCTGATAGGCTGCCAGCATGGTTGCTATAGCTAAGACCTGTTGATCTCTCTGACGCTGCCAGCACTGTTGCTATGCTACAGACCTGTTTGATCTCTCCTGATAGGCTCCAGTACTGGTTGCTAAGCTACAGACCTGTTTGATTTCTCCTGATAGGCTGCCAGCGCTGGTAGCTGTATCTACAGACCTGTGTGATCTCTCCTGATGGCCTTCCAGTACTGGTTGCTATAGCTACAGACCTGTTTCATCTCTCCTGATAAGCGCCAGCACGGGTTGCTATAGCTACAACCTGTTTGATCTCTCCTGATAGGCTGCCAGCACTGGTTGCTAAGCTACAGACCTGTTTGATCTCTCCTGATAGGCTGACAGCACTGGTTGCTATTGCTACAGACCTGGCTTCTACTGCAGCCTAGTAGAAGCCAGTAAACACACCCCTGAATTCAAAATGAAACCAAAAAAACAGGACTGAGGTGAGATGAATCAATGTAGTGAGACAACCCCTTTAAGGTTGTATAAAAGCCGGCCTTTTCCAGCACTTTAGTACTGAGCTTCCTACCTTGGATGCTAAACGGAGCAGTGCAGAGTTGTGAGCTGGAGCTCCAAATCCAAGATGGCGCCCGCTCCTTGTGCTGGTGCCACCGCCTCTGCCAAGCGACAGCTACATCCTCCAGGGAAAGTGGAGACCTGATCCTTCTGCGCCCGGACCTTGTCTATTCACCTGTTCACCACGTCTAAACTCTCACGGGCAGATTCAAACCCATAACCATTGCATTGGTAGTCGGAAGCCTTGACATTGAGCACTGTGGATCTGGAGCTCAATGTTTAAAGTCAGTCTCAGGGGCCCTTGATTTTACCCAGATCAGTCAGTTTCGAACTCCAGTCCTCAGGCCCAACCACGTAATAATTTATCAGGATCCCATAGAATGCACTGACAATAACTATATCACCTGGCATGGTAAGGAAGCCTGAACGTGACTTTGGGGGATTGAGGACTGGAGTTGGGGACCCCTGACCTAGGGAGCCTTCTGGGAGCTTCTGATTGGATAGAAAAGATTGAGGGGCCCAATTGGGCATGTCACAATGAGGTGTCAATCTCCTCCTGCTTCCTTCATTATAATCCTGCTGAAGACCAAGGGGGCAGTGCTTAGAATATCTGGTCTCCTACTGAAGATAGGACCATGGGGGAGGGCTCCTGCTGCTGCCAGATGCCTTACAGACAAAGACAAATCTGTTCCGAAATTTTTGTAAAGTAGTAGAAAAATGGGTGATCTCTTCTACAGAAGCTTTGTGGGCAGCAGCTGTTATCTGTCTGATCACATATTATCAGAGCCGACTTAACAGCATTATGGGCCCCTGGACATAGCACTGCATGGGCCCTGCCCAAATACATGATATTACACTAGGTCATGCCTCAAGTCCTCCCCCTCCTCCCCCCAAGCACACCCATATTATCACACCACTTATGTCTGGACACTGGCAGCCTGCAGACTATTTATCAGGGCAGGAAGCCTTTGGCTCCCTTCTCAACCATGGGCAGATCACTGCAATGGGCCCTGTCCAAGTACATGATATCACACTAGGTCATGCCTCTAGCCTCCCCCCAGCACGTTCATGTTATCACGCCACTTATGTGGCACCGGCAGCCTGTAGCCCACAAGACTATTTGGCAGAGCAGGGAGCCTTTGGATCCCTTTTCCACCATGGTTTTTAACTGTTTGCACGTCCTAAAAACACACAAACAGTTAAATAAGCAAACCCAACCAAGAGATCAGGGTATGTTTCTTGTATTCCTGGGACATACATACACCACAGGGGGCCCAATAATTGTGGGGCCCCCGGGCAACTGCCTAGAGTACCCAATGGAAAAGATGGCCTTGCATATAAGAGCTTAGCTCAGAAATCATTGAGGTTGATCACGTGGTCACGGCCATGGGGGTGGCCCAAAAATGTCCTACTAGTGATCTGTAATTATAGGGTGGCAGGCAGCGCCTCCGTGGACAGATGTTGCTGCAGTCTACCACATGACACCTGTTATTGGAGGCAATGACTATGAACCTGGAGGCAATGACTATGAACAAGGGGCCTATGTATAAAATTTGACTGGGGTGTTACAAGGTTCCACTTTTTGGCATCTTTTTAGCTCTATAAGGGCTTGATTACCAGTGACTCCAGCTTCACTGCATGGTCTGTGGGAGTCTGAGGTTGTCCAAACTCCACCTCCTTGCACTAGTTTTGATCATTTTACCCAATGTTACAGAATAACCTCTGCAACATTAAAGGGGTCCAGGTTCTTCATAGAGGAATGAGAATTGAGGGTCCCCGACTAATGAGACCCCTTTAGGTTAGGGGTGTGACTAACAAGTGCAAATATGACTCATATCCAAAAATTCCTTTACAGCGACTGTCTCCAACTTGTAGATCTCCAGCTGCTGCAAAATTACAACCCCCAGCATGCCCTGACAAAGCATGCTGGGAGTTGTAGATTTACAAGAGCCACAGGACACTGTCAAGGAATGCTGGGAGCTGTAGTCTTGCAAGGGCTGTCAGGGCATGATGGGAGTTCTGGTTTTACAATGAGTAGAGGGCCACAGGATGCTGTCAGGGCATGCTGGGAGTAATAGTTTTGCAATGGTTGTCAGAACATATTGGGAGCTGTGGTTCCACAACCGCTGCAGTGCCGCAGGATGCGGTCAGAGCATGTGGGGAGTTGTGGTTTTGCAGTAGCTGTTAGGTTATGTTGGTAGTTGTTTCACAATGGTTGGAGGACCACAGGATGCTGCCAG
Source organism: Phyllomedusa bahiana (assembly GCA_025379985.1). NCBI lineage: Eukaryota > Metazoa > Chordata > Amphibia > Anura > Hylidae > Phyllomedusa > Phyllomedusa bahiana. The sequence continues at coordinate 106,550 of JAODAL010008922.1, forward strand.
GGTATCCTGGGAGTTGTAGTTCTGCAATGGCTGTCAGGACATAGCGAGAGTTGTGCTTTCACAGTGGCTGGAGGGTACAGGATGCTGCCAAAGCATGCTGAGAGTTGTAGTTTTGCAATGGGGAGTCACAGTAGACAGTAAAGGCTTTCTGGGAGTTGTAGTTTTGCAATGGCTGACAAGACACGATGAGAGTTGTAGTTTCACAGTAGCTGGAGCTCCATGATGGAACTTGGAATTTCCCAATGGATGGAGGTCTGGTAGCTGTAGTTCTGCAATGGCTGTCAGGACATAGTGAGAGTTGTGGTTTTACAATGGCTGGAGGGTACAGAATCCTGCCAAAGCATGCTAAGAGTTGTAGTTTTGCAACAGAGAGAGTCACAGTAGACTCTAAAGGCTTTCTGGGAGTTGTAGTTTTGCAACAGAGAGTCACAGTAGAATGTAAAGGCTTTCTGGGAGTTGTAGTTTTGCAACAGAGAGAGTCGGAGTAGATTGTAAAGGCTTTCTGGGAGTTGTAGTTTTGCAACAGAGAGAGTCGGAGTAGATTGTAAAGGCTTTCTGGGAGTTGTAGTTTTGCAACATAGAGAGTCAGAGTAGATTGTAAAGGCTTTCTGGGAGTTGTAGTTTTGCAACATAGAGAGTCAGAGTAGAATGTAAAGGCTTTCTGGGAGTTGTAGTTTTGCAACATAGAGAGTCAGAGTAGATTGTAAAGGCTTTCTGGGAGTTGTAGTTTTGCAACATAGAGAGTCACAGTAGACTGTAAAGGCTTTCTGGGAGTTGTAGTTTTGCAATGGCTGTCTGGACACGATGAGAGTTGTAGTTTCACAGTAGCTGGAGCTCCATGATGAAAGTTGTAATTTCCCAATGGATGGGGGTCTGGGAGCTGTAGTTCTGCAATGGCTGTCAGAAAAAACGTTGAGAGTTGTAGTTGGCTGGAGACCACTGCTTTACAGTAAGATGACAGCTTTAAATAATTCTCTTTCTATCTGAATAAACCTCTTTAGTTTCACATTTCCAAATTCCAGGAGGGGGATGTTTTTATCTGACTAATGAAACAGGTGAAATGTGCCCGGCCTGGGAACCGGGCAGCCAGAGCGGAGAGGAGGGGGTGCGAGGAGGCCGCGTCCCCCAGGGGCCACAGAGGAAGGAGGGAGCCGAAATATGTAGATGTTTGCAGAGTTCTAGAGGGAGTGACCTTGCTGCAGGTTCTGTGTCAGACGGCGGATATGTTCCCACATAGAAGAGCCATGCTCTGCCCAATGTATTCTGATCACTGCTGTCCCCGGGGACGTCCCGCTGCCAAATACACCAAGCAAGGAATCTCAGGACCTGGGACGGGCGGCGGGCGCAGGACGCCACGTTAATAGGGCACTAGCCTGACATAATGGTTATTCTGAAATAAGATGTTCAGAGGATCAGCCCCAGCATGGCACCAATCAGCAGGATGTGGCCACCAGGGGCGCTATTCCATGGAGTTCTATGGGAGTACAGAAAAAGTTTTGGTCATTTTTGTGTAAGCCAAAAACTTTCCACTGACGTGACTGAGATTGGTGTAAATGTGGATACTGAGCACCAGACCTGTCTTTTGTTCAAATGGTATCAGATAAGTTTTCAGACCATTCTGACCCCATGAAGCCTTAAAGAGAATCATTGTACAATGGAAAGTTCTGCAACTTTTTCATATACTTTATATTCCATTCCATCTATGCACCATTTTCAAGATCTCTGCTTGCTGTCAGTAAATGGAAAAGTCCTTATTTAGCTGCATTCACACGATGCAGATATGTTGCAGTAAAAAACAAACATCAAAACCGCACATTGGAAAACAGCATGCAGTGTAACATTCTTTGCGGCAGTTTTATTGGTGAAACATGTAAAATAAGTGCGTTTCAGCTATAAAAGCAGCATAGTCAATTACCACATCACAAAACTGTGGCAGTACATGCACGGTGGCTCTGTGGTTAGCACGGTTCAGCAAAGTGGCTCAGTGGTTAACACGGTGGCTCAGTGGTTAAAACAGTGGCTCAGTGGTTAGCATGGTGCAGCATGGTGGCTCAGTGGTTAGCACGGTGCAGCAAGGTGGCTCAATAGTTAGCACGGTGCAGCAAGGTGGCTCAGTGGCTATCACGGTGCAGCAAGGTGGCTCAGTGGCTAGCTTGGTGCAGCAAGGTGGCTCAGTGGTTAACACGGTGGCTCAGTGATTAGCACGGTGCAGCACGGTGGCTCAGTGGTTAGCACGGTGCAGCAAGGTGGTGCAATAGTTAGCATGGTGCAGCAAGGTGACTCAGTGGCTAGCACGGTGCCTCAGTGGTTAACACGGTGGCTCAGTGGTTAAAACTGTGGCTCAGTGGTTAAAACGGTGCAACAAAGTGGCTCAGTGGTTAGCATGGTGGCTCATTGGTTAGCACAGTGCAGCAAGGTGGCTCAGTGGTTAGCACGGTGCAGCACGATGGCTCAGTAGAGAGCACGTATTCTGGGAACAGGTCCCTGAAAGTGTTTGCTTAGAATGGAGTGCTGGTCCCGCTTGATATTGATATGCTATTAAAGTCTATGGTGGGAACACCCCTTTAAGTCAGACCTGGGGGTGCTAGATGACCTATAGCCCACTGACAGCTCACATGCAATGAAATCTACATATCTCGCAGGTCAATAGACTGTATGCCTGACTGGTCGGAAGCCATGTGATAGGCAAGGATGCGCTCACAGGGTATTGCCAAGTTGGCACAATGTGGTTAGAAACATTGCCCAGAGGGCTCAGCATCTATTTAAAGGGGTATTTCCAACTCAGACACAGGATAAGCCACTGATCTCTGATAGATGCGGGTATTCAGTCGATTCTGCACACATGCAGCCATCTCACATTCATTCTTCACTGGGATGCGGCAGGTCCAGGTCTCCATGTAGGTGCAGGACACTGGGGACAGACAATTAGGGCATATTCTGTGTCTAAGTTGGGAAGACCCCTTTAAAAATAATATGGGACACACACAGTGATGTGCACTGAGACTCTCCTGCAGCCATGCTGTGCATTGTGTGTAGTAGTGGGCACAGTGCCAGCACAGGGCACCTGCCACAGCTGCACAGGGTGTATGAGCCAGGGGTGCAGGGTGACCAGAGGGCATCCATTGACAGCTCGATTATATTTAATCTCTGGATCCCCGAAGATCCTCGACCCCAAACTCTTCAATGACTGAATGTTCAGCAGAAAAACTTCCTGTGAGTGAAATGTAGAGGACAGAGGATTAACACTTTGCTGCCTGGAGAGAACTACGACATGTGGGTTATAGGCTGTCTTACTGGTGCATTAGCAGGGTTTGAATAGAAGTAATATACTGGTCACATACCCCTCCCTGGACATGCAGAGCCTGCACTGGGTCCCCATAGGCCAGTATAGTTGGGCTGGTTCCCTACAGGACAGTATAGTTAGGCTGGTTCCCCTATAGGCCAGTATAGTCAGGCTTGTTCCCGATAGGATAGGATAATAAGGTTTGTTTCTTATAGGCCAGTATAGTTGGGCTGGTTCCTTATAGGAAAGTATAGTCCAGCTGGTTCCCGTAAAGGACAGTACAGTCGGGCTGGTTTTTTATAGGTCAGTATAGTCAGGCTGGTTTCTTATAGGACAGTATGGTCGGGCTGGTACGTGCTTCTTTGGATTTCTATTTGAAGGACTTAGATGTTGCAAAGTCGCTATTATTATATGTGAAAATTATTGCAATTATTGTAATGGTTCCATTCTTAAAGGGTTTTCCCATCTGGCTGTGTCACATAGCCTGCTCTTTACAGACAGCTTCAGACTCCCACTTCCGGTTCAGGTTGTGGACAGTTCTACAGCTTCAGGCTTCCAGTTTCTGTTCAGGCTGTGGTTGGTTCTACAGCTTCAAGCTCCCAGTTCCTGTTCAGGCTGTGGGTGGTTCTATAGCTCCAGGCTCCCCCTTCCTGTTCAGGCTGTGGACAGTTCTCCAGCTTCAGGCTCCCACTTCCTATTCAGGCTGTGGGTAGTTCTACAGCTTTAGGCTCCCATTTCCTGTTCAGGCTGTGGGTGGTTCTACAGCTCAAGGCTCCCCCTTCCTGTTCAGGCTTTGGGTGGTTCTACAGCTTCAGGCTCCCACTTCCAGTTCAGGCTGTGGGTGGTTCTACAGCTTCAGGCTCCCACTTCCTGTTCAGGCTGTGGGCGGTTCTACAGCTTTAGGCTCCCACTTCCTGTTCAGGCTGTGGGTGGTTCTACAGCTTCAGGCTCCCACTTCCTATTCAGGCTGTGGGTCGGTCTACAACAGTGACTGATATTACAGCTTTGCTATTCCTAGCTGAACCTGTTAGAAGGACATTGGTGATTAAAGGGTGTAAACAGCCGGGCAGAAGGCAACAGAGCTCTAAAAGGTTAAAGGTCTTGAGGGTTCCCATCAATTTTAGACATAGCGGCCTTCCAGTTGCTGTAGTTGCCATCCAATCGGATATATAGCCACAGAAAGGGTATAGCCATAGGGCAAGTGTTTCAAACTCGATTTCACCAAGGGACATATCAGTATTATGGCCTTGGAGCTAGGGTGCTGGTCAAGGTTGTGAGTGGCTGAACAGAGCGGTGTGAAAATGTGAATTCAATATGGCGCCCATCCCTACTGTCTAAGTGGCTCTGAAAGTGTTAAAGAATTTTTTTTGGACCAGAGCGGATACCGCGACCCACAAGGAGCCAGAGCTGCTCCTGTTGATATGATGGGAGCGGGAGGAAAATCCCACGTTCAGCAAAGCAGTGCAGGGAGGAGACATTCCTGACATTCTGAGCGGGTGTGGGGGGCATACACCGACCAGGTGGTGCTCTGATAGACGCCACCACTCCGGGTTCTCACACTATATGGGATTTACCTACAGCCTGTATAGAACAGCTGGAATTCTTCGTACCATGCGGTGCCCTATCCCACAGTCTACTCCTATGCAGCGCAGTGCGACCCTCCAAATGACCCCCCAGCTAATAACCATCATTATCCTAATAGAGGCCACGTCCACCCAAACGAGGAGTCTGTGCTTCTTCTCTAGAGCACATGCTTCATTTCCGCTGACGGAGATCCACCATCATGCCAACGTCTACGCATCACCACCGGTTTACTTTTATTGTTCCTTATCATTTCTTAAGATATCTACACAGCAGGCGCACATCTGTTTTCTGCCCCCAAAGGACCAAACCTTCTGCAATTTGTATTGTAAAATAACAGGTGCCAGTAGGAAGAGCTTGGGAGACGAGCGCATACAATTTCTACATTGAAATCAATTATAAAGCAGTATGCGATCAGCGCCCTCTAGGGGTGGCTGCAGAGAGAAGGAATATTGTCACTGAACGTGAGCTATGCTGGGTTTAGGAGACTGGACCATAATAGAGATATATTAAATAATGACTATCAGGCCATGCGGTCTCATTCTCACCTCTGTCTGACGGTTCATACCTGCTCATATTCCAGCTTGACCCATCGTGGCCGTTGTCCTGCTCATTGCAGTATTCCTCGTGAGTCTCCCAGTTTGGTGTCCCACTTGCTACCCTCTAGTTAGGACTGCGGGTACTGCCCCCTCTCCAGCAAATCTACTGGCTTTTTAAAGGGCCGGCATGTATCTCAAAGAACCTTTCCCTAACAGTTCATACCTGCACATGGCTATTCCAGCATTCCCCATCATGGTCGTTGTCTTGCTCATCGCTATATTGCTCTTGGCGGCCTCCCTGCCAGCCATACCACTCAGCACGCTCTAATTTGGAATGTGGGTACTGTCCCTCTCGCCTTCAAGCTTCTTAAAGGGCAAGTCCACCCAGCACAGAACCTTTCCTCCAGCCAGAGCCCTAACAGGTTTGTACTTGCTCGCCGCTCTGCCAGCTTGACCCGCAATGTCCTGCTTAGTGCTATAGGCCTCCCTGCCTGATGTCCTACTTGCCACCCTATAGTTTGGACTGTGGGTATTGATTGCCCCTCTCTCTCGCAAAGTCTTCTGGTGTCTTGAAGGGCCGACATGCACCCCAAGGAATTTTTCCTCCACCAAGTGCCCTGTCACCACAGGTTACTCAATGACCTTCCCGAATTGTCCAATGCCTAATCAACATGGGTCCTGTTCTGATGATGTCCTTGGTCTGCTCCCGCCCAATTAGATTTTATTTTTTGCTTTGGTCCATAAACTATATCTTTTTTTCTCTCATCCAGGGCTATTGTGATCAGAGGTGACACCAAGGGTAGTCTACAGGCGTAATTCCTTAAAGGGAATGTGTCATCAAAAAATGACTTATTGTTTAACTATATTTTTAATTAATAAAATTTTTTAAAAAAATTTTTGGTTATTTTTTTTTTTTTTTAATTTTCCATATAAAAAACCCCTAAAATCCTGCTTTTCCCCAATTTTGGCCACTAGCCAAATAAGATCTGACACTGCCTGTTCGTAGAATCATTTCTCCACAGCTTCATTATCACACAGTACCCTTTCTGTAGAGAAAGATTTGAGCGTCCCTTTTAACAGTACAAGCGATTACACGAGAGGTGACCCAATGTTATAGGTAACACGGGATCCCCAGCCCAATGGGAGAGTCACAGCTCCCCCTCCTCCACTGTTTCTTCCCATCACGAGCATGCCCAAAAATCTCCATAAAAATCAATGGTTCTGCTTTCACGGGCCCTATGTGCATGAACTCTGAAAAGCATCTCTCTAAATCTGCTAAAAGCGCTGGCAAGAGGGCCGCCCCATAATTAACGACAACAGAACTGAGAGATTTTACAATCAGAAAAAAAAACGGCGAAGAAGAAAAGAAGATGGAGCAGGGTCTGGTTTTAACTAGTAAAAGAAAAATGGCAAGAGATTTCCATTAAGTGCCTCATTTTTTTGTAAACTAAACATATCAGCAACCCACATCTTTCCCCTGCTCTGATTGTTTGCTACAATGTATCAGTGCAGGTATCCATGCTGTTTAGTTCACAGAGGATTGTCTGGACTAGATACAATGTAGCAAACCTCAGCTGTGACAATTGTTAAAGGGGATGTCCATTAACTTAAAAAAAAAAAGTGCTGGAGACTGGTAATAAAATAACTAAGGCTATGTCTACACATCGAAGTTAAAAAAAACGCTGGAAATCCAACGGTATTATCTTCGGCTTTTTTCTGTCTTTTTTCATGCAAAGACCCGCGGTTTGGGTTTGGATTCCCCCCCCCGGTGCTGAGGGTACGGGAAACCCCGGGAAATGAAAAGCTTATGCGCCACCAGCCGGCCGGCAGCACGGATTTTCTATTGAGGTCTACAAGCCTGGGTACATCGGTTTTTTATTGAGGGGTTTAAAAGGCTGGACAGTCGATTTTCTATGAGGCTACCCCCGCTGGTACAGCGATTTTCTATTGAGTCTACACAGCGTGGTTTCAGTCGGATTTTCTATTTAGGTTTAAAACGCACTGGCACAGTCGGGCTATGAGGCACACACGCTGGTTAAGTCGGATTTTTATTTAGGGTTTTCACAGCCTGGGGACAGTGGGTTTTCTATGAGGTCTAACAGCGTGGTTACAGTATTTTCTATTTTTGGGGCTAAACCAGAAT